>JAUBOD010000149.1:1048107-1063200 GCA_032353885.1 Nothura maculosa
GCTTAGAGAAGAGAAGGCTGAGAGGGGATCTTATTAACATGTATAAATACATGAAGGGGGATTGTAAGGAAGAGGAGACCAAGCTTTTTTCAGTGGTGGCCAGTGATAGGAGTAATGGGTGCAAACTGAAGCACAGGAGGTTTCACCTGCAGGTGAGGAGGAACTTCTTTACTGTGAGGGTGACAGAGCAGTGGAAACAGGCTGCCTAGGGAGGTTGTGGAGTCTCCTCTCTGGAGGTCTTCAAAACCCACCTGGACGCCACCCTGTGCCACCTGCTCTAAGTGTGCCTACTGGAGTGGGAAAGTTGAACCAGATGATCTCTAGAGGTCCCTTCCAACCTTGAAGATTCTGTGATTCTGTGAAAGTAAGCTAAAGTGAAAAATAAGTCACTTGGGCTCAGCAACATTTTGGTTTGAAGTCTGCAACATTTTATTCTAACTAGAGTGAATTTTTCTTCTTCGTAAATTACAGTTCATCTTAAAATCTAATTAGGAATGTGAATAAGAAATACAATAATAAATTTTATCAAAAATAGAACTTGAATTTGACAGTAACTCATATATATATTTTTTTACCTCATTCTGAACTTGGCAGATAATAAGCTTACTTACAATCAAAAATATCATCCCAACTTTACTTTTGTGAATATGACAAGTACAAACATCCTATATGTGACCAGATCCTAATACACAGTATCTAGTCAGAAAGCACAGGACTATGAAATTACATACAATTGTTGATTCACAGATTGATATCAGGGTATGAAAACTAAATTTAATAATATCCCTCAAATTGCTAGAATATGAAAGAAAATAAATCTGGTGTTTGCTTTGTAGGAGGAGAAAAATAGATTAATTATCCCTTTCCTCATACTTTTGGTAGCTAAAGAAGGCTTCCTGCACTATTACTCTGAATGAAATTCCTTGCTTGGACTCAGAGAGTCAGATGGTATTTTGGTATGTGCAAGACTACTCTCTGTGCCTTCCTCTAAGTAGTATATAGTAGCTCAGGTTAAACTAGTTTGACCTCATGGATCATGTGTGGAATTGTAGAGAATTGAATGAGAATAGGAAGAATAATAATATTTTGGGGATATTTTCTCAATAATAATCAATTTTTTCCTGGAAAACATATTCATTTTCCAGGATCATGCACGTATATTTTTTAAACTTTGATTTATCTGTATTTAAGCTCTCTTTTTTTGTTCTCTAGAAAAAAAGACACTGAATTTCATATTGGTATTAGATATGTCATTCTGAATTAAAAAAAAATATATTAATTAGTAGTGGAAAGAGATTTATCTTCAAAACTTAGTTCTTCTATTTTCATTTGATAACAGTGAAATACCATCATGACTGTTCAGTCAAATATTTACAGTCTTTTGAAAGTGGATATGTCTTAATATACAATACTAAGGAAGGAGAGAGGAATTTCTTTTCTGGTAAGAGGGAAGATATGAACTTCCTTTGGAACTGACTAAATTAGTTACATTGGAATAATTATAGAAATACATATTTAGGCAAAAATCCCATTGATTCAAGATGGTATGGATTGTGTAAGAGAATTCAGAATGGGATCTGATTTTTTTTTCCCTGGTTGTGAGATAGCTAGTAAAATATGGGAAAAGGACAAAGTTGTCCCTCTAGGTATAGTCTGACTAGGGCCCATAAAAGGTTAACTCTCTTTCCCCATGAGGACTGTCTCTTAACACCAGAGCAACCAGTGGGAGCAGAGCAAAGATGGGAGGAAGAGGCTGAGAATAATTATGTTTAAAATCTTTGGTTGGAGTGAAATGAGTATGAAGTGGTTGAAACTAAAGATCACAAAGTACTGTGCCTTGAACTGTATCTTTTCCCTGCACAGATGTTCCAAGACAAAATTGAAAGGCAGAATGCTGAACTTCATGGCTCCGAGTAGTGTGTGTCCACATTGCACCACAATGTTCACAGTGCCTGTCAAGTATAACCAAGTGCTGCATGAGAATTTCAGTACTTGATCAGAAAGGATTTATATTTAATACTTGCAATGGGCTATCAAGTTATGTCTGCATATTTATACTTAAATTTAACACTAAAGTAACATACAGTTATAATTTTCCTATAAATTAATAAAAAAATTTTATTCTGAAACATAATGAGAAAATAAACAATAGTTAAGATAGCTTTACACACTATCTTTTATGAGTTCAAGAAGGAAGTAAAATATGATTTTATTTTAGATTTCTTTAAAGAAAAAAAATCCTGTGATGTTTTCATTTGTAAATTCTATCAAGCAACACAGAAGAATTTTTATAAAATAAGTATATATTTATTCAATCATCTGTGCTCATTTATGTGCTTAATATTAAAGAGAAACTGATTAGTTTATTACACTGATAAAATAAAAAGGTTTTAAAAATACACTCATTAAAATGGAGAGAAATGAATGGCAAGATAAGCATTTCACTTCACTGATCTTGCTTTCAATATAGATTTACGACAGTAAAAATAAAATGTCATAACCACTTAATTTACTAAAATAACTTGGACCATATTTACCCTAATGCTAATTTTTTCGTGTTTTAGACAACCTGCTACAATCATAGCTGAGTGAGTCTGTCAGATAAAAGTCTCAATCAAATATTCAGTGTTTGCTGGGGTGAATATCAAATATTTTTTCTCTTCTGAAGTATTTCATTTAATTTTCTGGTATTGCAGCATAATATGTAAAGCAGATAGGGCTACAGTTTGCAGAAATGCCAGTACTGTAGTTTCCTATTGTATAAAATTCCAAGTCACTAAAACCTGACTTTTAATATATTCATGAACAATAAAGGAAATACATGTTGTATGCAGAAATAGCTAGACCCTTGGAAGGACAACAGGCCAGCTGCTTTTGTTTACAGGATTGTAACCATGGGAATACACAGACAAATTATGTATTAGTCCTGGGACTTTACACCTATGATTTTCAGTAATGAATTTTGATGCATGAACAGTACATATAAAGTTTTTTAAAAGTTTTTCCTGTTGAAAAGCAAAATTTCACTCCTAGATTAGAACTGAATTATTCCTTGTACATGCCTATTTACATATAAAAATCTACTTGTTTTGTGCCAGGTGACCTTTGCTTTGTATTTATTCAAATATGAAAATTGGATTTAATTTACTTTTAAAAAAATGCAACATTTTATATATTGTATGGATTTATGTTAGATACTATTATCTTTTTATCCTGAAAGTACTATCTTTTGGGGGCTGAAACACTGTATTGTGTGTTCCTTTAGGTATGGTCTTTTGGTACTCTAGAGGCCTGCTGTGTCATGCACCCTGCAATTCTCCCCCTGTACAGAATATCTGAGATGCATCCTAACGTCCCACAGAACACAAACAAGCTATTTGCATAACTATAAGCTAAAGTAAGGTGTGTTTTGGACAGTTTCCGTGCTATATTATTCTTTATATACAATAGAAAATTCTGTCTCAGAGTTCATTTCTACCAAAGAAACAGCACAGCTAGAGATTTACAAGGAGTGGAGGTAAGAGACCTCACTCTAAGTGATTAGAACTGTTGCTAAAATACCAAGTGGTCCATGGTCTAATATATGTAAAAGGTGAATCGTGTCAATATGTCCTTGCTTTCCTTACGTTTAGTTTTACTGCTGTTTGAACAAAGCAGAATTGTAAATTGGAGATAGATCTCTAGAACAATTATGAGTAATTATCACCAGTGATGTATAACACATACTAAAATTTATTTTGATATAAGCTTAAGAAAAAAAATCATGTAGTAGGTCTCAAAGACCTTCATTCTTTAAAAATCAAAAGAAAAATAAAGCTAGAAACATAATACAAGTAAACGTTTCAATATATTTGTAGAATTTTGATTTTGCAGGTGCTATATTAAGCCTTTTGAATTTCTCAAATGAATCATATTACTATTACAAAATCCACCATTAATTCTTATTTAGAAAGTTGTTTCATATTTTTCATGAATGATGAATGACAGGGTGCAATTGCATTCTCTTTGCAATATATATTAAGAGAGAAAATTGTACTAAATACCTCTTCTACTCCATTTAAGCATCCATATATATACAGGCAAAAGTTTTGCTGCTAGAGTGTTGTAATCTGGAAGCATCTGAAGAAATCTGTTAAGTTGTATGAATTTCATGATCTATAAATTATTTTATTTCTTTAATGGATTAATAGGTGGCCAGATTTTGAGGGCTGGTTATTTGATTTATATATATATATTTTTCTTTTAAGTGTAGCATATATTGAAATAAAACAGAAGTTTTAATTATCCCCTTACTTTTGCCACAAAAATTGTTGATCTAATGGTACTGCAATATGACCAGTTTGACTATTCAGTTCATAGCAAACACTGGGATAAGCAAGTTCTATAAATCAAAGCTAATTAGTTTTAGGACACATTATCACTGATGATGTTTTTCGAAAAGGACTATTGCCATCAGGTCAGATTATGTGACCCTAATGATCTTTTCTAGCATGAAATTTTATAGAAAGATTATTTCTGTTATTGAGAATGTGTCTTCACTGGGGATCCTGCAGCATGGCAAAGTGTGAGGGCAAGGTGAGAAGACATTTCAGGCACAGATTGCTTTGTGAGCTGAACTGCTCACAAAGGGAGTACATTTAGACTGCCACAGATGCAAACATCTATTCCACACAATTGGGGAGAGTTTCATTGAGAGATCAAGACTATCTCTTTCATCTTGTTTCAGAAAAAAATATTTGGTAACACATCACTTCAGAGGATCTCTGCACTGCTATAGGAACACAACTACTTTTTAAAGCATAGAGTCCACAAGTAAATGTTAGCTTTACATTTATTTATTTGCCATTGAAAATATTGAAAATATTTTCAATTAGGGTAGAAGGTGGAGGAGGCTTTTCACATTTCTCCTTCCTAATTTTTGATGATCAGTTGACCTTGAAAAGTTGTAGTTTCTCTTTTAAATACCAGGGATAACAATGAGTTCCCAGTAATAGATGGTAATGTCTGAAATTACAGCCTCATAAAACCCTTAATTCTTACCATAAAAATAATATATAGAGAACTATGAGGGTGCCTTACATATTGCAATGTCAGGTTTAGGAGCACTATAATAAAATTTACAATGTCTTTTTATTTGACAGTGGGTAAAAAAAATAAGAAAGTGTAGCTTAAAAATTACCATGTTATAAACAAGAGAGCTTTTGCAGGGAGAGGGGCGGGGGAAGCTGACAGCATGAAATGCTAGATGTAAGGACCTTTTCTATATCTTTGAAACAATGCTGAGAATCCCAAATGTTAACATCAGATTGAATTTTAAATACATGATGGACTAAAAATTTTCAATTCTGCTCATTGAGTCAAATAATTTGAGAGTACAAATAGCACAGATAGTTTTAGGAGCTCACAAGTACACAATCTAGGGGCACAGAAAAAGCACAGAAATAGCTCTTCTTTGTGCAGGAAGTAACAGATGAAATCCCAAGTCTGCTAAAGCCAAAGGGATTTTTCTTGATGATGCAAATGAGGATGAGATTTCACCCAATTTTCCCTAGGAAGACTTCAACTCCTGCCTCCACAGTCATAATAGTCATCTTCATGGTTATCACCTTCTATTCTGAGGACAACTTGTTTTTCATGGCTAAAAGTCTAAAATGGTAGTTACGGTAAGCGTCTAACGTCCCCTTCCCTGTGCCTGATGCATAGAGGAATTAGCTCTCTGCAGATCCCTCCTGTAAGGATCAACTGTCCGGCTTGAAACAGGCAAGGTCAGATTTTTACTTCCAAACCATAATTTAGTGATTGCTATAAACCCCAATGTCTTATATGAAAGAACACACAGGTCCACGGTTAACCATTTTTCAACTTGGAGGGCAGAATATAACAGATGGTATAGTACTGCTTTTTCTTAAAAGCAGTACTAAAAGATGCTTTATGTAGAGGATACTGTATACAAGCAGGAACAGGAGTAGAGTATGTAGAATTTACAGAGATATGGAAAGCAAACATAAGTACAAACATTCAAGGTCAGAACCAAATACAGGGAAGAGGTCGAGATGCACGTGAGTGATTTAACAATAATTGAGAACAAATTTTCTTTCACCTTTAGTCACACATCTTCAGTTGAGTATTTTGCCTGGGAGGGACAGGCCTAGCATTGTCACACTTTGCTGAGGAATCTGGCCAACCGACACTGCTGAAGAAGTGAACATGTTGTGAAAGCACTTCTTACTGTGACCTAGCTTGCAGTAGACTCTTATTACTGTGCTTTTGCTATTCAGTTCAGTGAATAGATAGAAATACATCTAGAATGCAGATCACATATCAGTCTTTAGGAGGGAAATATTGAAACACTGCAGTACATAGGAGATTTTGAAAGCTATTCCTATTTTTTTTTACTTGCTAAACTGTGGTTTAAAAAGATATCTCTATTTTTCCTCTAGACATTCAAATCACTTGTAAATATTTTCATATATGGTTTATCTTTCATACATCATTATGTAGGCAAAAAGAAAGTTTATCAAATATTTAAAGCAACCAGTTGTTCTGAAAGGCAGCAGATGCTGAATATTTAACAAATGCCTTCCTCCCATTTGTATGGTTCCATCACTTATGTGAAGGCAATTGAAATGTATTTCTATGCCTCTGCAGTGCACTTTATCAGCGCTCTATTGGCAGATGAGCTTCACTATAATAGTGTCCAAGAGGTGCAAAAGTACAGAAGCGAGGCTTTCATTAGAGTGTTTTATGGATATCTACTACTAACTTCTGCTGCTCCAAGCACCCACACTGGAATCTCATGCACTTGTCATTGCTGCAATGCATAGTACAGACTGTAAGAACTCCTGACTGAAGAAAATTGTTCTCTTCCTTCTTCATAGTCCGACAAATTATGTTAAAGTATTTCGCTCATAGTCGTATTTGTTCATGAAAACTGGAATAGTAGCTATCAAACTTGGGTAGAGAGTGTATCCTGCTGTTAACCATATATCTATCATTTCTGTCATTTATAACATACTTCTTCTCAATGTCTCAGTTCAAAGAAGAGAGAAGCTATTTTAAAATAATTATGTGGCTTGCATTCATTATCCTATATAGAACTTTTGCTGATTTTTCTTAATGGCTAAGATTTCAGTGATTTTAGTCCTCATTTTCCCTTCAGCATTTTTCAAATTACTTATAGAAGGGATTCACCTACTCACCTCACCTTTGTCTATTAATTACTAGTATGGCCCATGCTACATTTTAGAGTAATTGAAAAGCCGGGCAGAATCTTAGGATGGAAGATACTTACTGGCACTTTTAGAAAGTAATTGCAAGCTTTTCTACTTTTATGTAAACCGTCTTTCTAAATATCATTTAAATGTGTATAAATTTGTTTATAGCATCATTTTAGAAAGTGTTCTCACGTGCTTATGTCTTTTTTGAATTTCCTTCACAAATAATTAGGAAGGAAACAAGCAAAAGGGATACCTCATCCTTTTAAGTGGATGATTCTGCTAAAGCGCCTTTAAACAGCCATACAATTTAACTGAATAGCTACAATGAATTAGGTTTCACTAATGTTTTCTTTTGGTTGGATAAAGTGCTATCATTGTTAAAATGGCAACAATAACAACAAAAAAAAAAAAGAATTAAAATATAGACCTGTAGAAGAAAACGCATCAAATAATCTTAGAGCAAATCTTCCTTAAATACAGTTAACTGTTCTGCTATACCTAGTATGAACCCAAAAGCCTAGGTATGAGAATATAAATCTATTCTTCAAAATCAAAAAAATTAAAAGGAGGAGAAAAAAATTATAAAAGCTTTCCAGCTAAAACAGGAAGGTTTTTTTGCCATTTTTCTTTTAAAAAATCTTTTTAAAAATAGCTTTTTTAAGGAGGTAGTTACCTTATTGTACCTAATAGAGGTTTATCCCAAAAACAGTGCACTTACTTAGAAAAAATATATATTATAAACAGAGAAATTTATAGTGAAAAGCATAAAAAGTTAGCGACCATGAAATGTGGAGACAACATTTCTTATACTGCTTATATGTCAGATGTCACATAAAATGCTTTATCTGCCTTTAAAAAGCCTTAAAAATAATCCTTTTTTAACCTGGTGTACATTTAAGAGAAGTAAAAGACAGCTTGCCGTTGAATGAATATTTATACTCCTAAAATGTGACTAAATATTCTATTGATTGTTGTGTTGAATGGGAAGGTTATTTTGTCAGAGAAAGAAAAACAGAATTGTCCCTGTATTTTTAGGACTTTTTTTTTCCTGTGTACCATCTATTCACAGTATAAGAAGCACTTAAAGATCTCCTTCTCTAAAATTACTGCACTCCCACACTTCATGGTATGCTTGTGAGACACCCACACTGGAGCACACATGGAGGATGCAAAGAGAGAATTGCCCCAGGATGCAAACCCTCCTGCCAGCATCAAAGCTCTGTCCCGTTCATACAACACAATTTCTCTTAGTGATGCTTGCACAAAACACAGCTATCTCAGAAAATAATGCAAAGCATTTCCAGACTCTTTACTGTAAAACTGGGTTTGTTTCTTTTCTCCTGAAGCCACACACATGAATTCCACAGCACTCTGATGATCATGAGAGAATATCCTTGTCAGCTCTGGCCCTTTGAACTTCTTTTTAGAGCTCAGTTCAGACTAAGAGAGTAGCAAAAATATTTTCAATTATCCTAAGTGACAACATCCTGCCATATTGGGCATCTTGATCTAAAATGGGACTTACTTACTGAAAAGAGCATATATGATGAATTATTCAAAGTTTCTAGTCAACAACCTTTTATACCATGTTCTATCCCAGGATAGATGGTTCAGGCTCAAGTACTGTATTTGTCAACAGCAAACTAAGTCTGCTGCCCAAATCCCATGTTGACAGTGTTAAACTGCTTGTGTATTGTTATGGTTGTTTAAGGCAGCTAAAGCAATGAAATTCAGAACAGAGTTGTCCCTGTATGCTTAACTCATCCCCTTGTGCCTTCAGTTCTCATAAACTCAGAAAACTGGCAATGCTGCAGGAATTACTGAGGCTGCAACAACACCTAGACACAGGGGAATACATTAAAACAGCATCAGCAAAGCCGCATTAGCTCTGGATTTCCTTTATTTGTGCTTAATTTAAAACATTTTTGCTGTCTTCTGTGTCAATGGAAAGATTTCAGAAATGTAAATCCTGTGGATAGAAAACTGTAAACAATGGAGTCTATTTCCCTGATGCGATACTTCAGGTGACCCCATTAGAGTTAAACCATTAGGAAATTAGCTTAGTAACATTGTTCTAAGTACTGATTTTATGTTTTTATATCATTTCTTTAGTATACTTTTTCTATTCTATAAAGAGAGTATATGCAAACAAAAGAACAAAGAAAGAAAATATCTTCTCCAATATCTGTAAAAATAAACTCCCTGAATCTTGTGTTAAATAACTAACATCTTATTTAAAATTAAGCTTTCAGGCACTTTATTAATCTGTATATGTGTGTTGTTCCAATGTGATAGTTAAAGTCTAACTTAAACTGGTTTACATTAGCCTTTCTGACTTTCTCTTCAAAATTGCAATTCTAAGAGCACTGAACTATTTAAATACAGTACTAAATCTACCACCTTTTGGAACTGTTGTTTTTTTTTGTTTGTTTTTTTTTGTTTTTTTTTTTAGCCATACAATCCATTTTTTTCTCCTTATCATTAATAAAAATAAATAAATAAAAGTAGCCTAACAGACAGATGTAAGGTACGATCAGATGCTTGGCCTCTCATAAAAAATATCTTGAAACATTTGTTGGTACCTACATCTCGCCTAGATTGCGCAAATATCTACTTTTCCTTGGAAATGTCAGTCTTCATGAGTTCTTTCATTCAATCTCTCTTTTGTATCTTAATAGATGTTTTCCCTCTGCCTCAGGTTATTTTTATTTCTAAAATATTTATGGATGGATGTGCTTTTGGAGCCATGAGTTGCTGCACCAATGAATTCATCACAGATGAATTTATCTTGGAACTTTAGCTGTTACTAGGTTAAAAAAAATAAAAAAAATAACTATAGATATGAAATCCAAATGTATTCTCTTACAGAACTGGGGCATTATGTGTCGATTTCTCTAGTGTGAAAATAGAACTGTTAGATCTGGAACAAACCCTCAACTTCTCCCTTGTGTGATGGAACCTCATATGCCTTTATCATTCCCATGACATGCTCACTACACCATCAGCACCTCTTAGTAACAATTGTAATTCCACTCCCCTTTTTTTTTTTTCAGAAGAGTTTCTGTGATATAGATGACATTGCTCTTTGAGAACTTATATTTGACTTTTAAAAATGTCTACTTACATATGGGGAAATCAATCCCAATTTTACTGATACATCTTTCTCATCTTTTTTTCTGAACTACTGCTCATTAATATAGTTTTAATATAACTCTATATAATACATTAATAATATTAATATTAATATGATTTTAAATTAACCTGTATGAAGTGTAGCAAATAATCATGCATATCCATTCTAAAAGAATGCAAATAGACTTGCAATAATTAGATCCTCAATATTAGGAAATACCAGAGTTGGCTCTGTAATTTTTTATTTGTCTAACACTCATTATATATGTAATTTATTACTTACATGATATTTAGATATTTAGCAATATAAAATTTGATAAAAGCATTTTATAAATACCAGGCACAGACATTTCTGACTTCATGTCAGAAAACATTGAAGCTGCAGACTGGATAGTCCAGCTAGGATTGTATTTTTTACACACATCTTATGATCTCATTGTGGATGGTGTAAATGCAAACCTGATTCACATGCATATAGGCAACTATTACTCACTTTTGTCTTTTTTCACTTTTTTTCAGTGGTTTTTCGGCACTGACAGTTCTAGTTTCTGTATTGATACTATGATTCATATCATCCTAGCTGTATGAACACAAATTAATAAGGCAAACTTTTCTCCAATCTTAAAAAAAAGTTTTTCTTTTCTTTATATATAACCCAAGTAAAGAAACTGCATTAAGTCATAGTCTAGAGGACACAATTGTCATCTGTTTTAATTCTTATTACAGAATTGTAGTATCACAGAATGACTGAGATTGGAAGGGATTTCAGAAGATCACCTAGTGCAACCCTCTTGCTCAAAGCTGGGTGAGCTACAGCAGGTTGCTCAGGAGCATGTTCCAATAGCTTTTGATTCTCCAAGAATGGAGAATACATAGCCCCTCAGGGCAATGCGTTCCTGTTTTTGACTGTTTTTAGTGAAAAGAAAAATCTCCTCATATCCAGGGTTGTGATTCTATTTTTTTGCTTCTTTACTTCCACTTATCATACTGAACTGCATCATTTCATGGGCACTGTAGGCAGGCTGTGACCTCCCAACTTTTATATCTGTGATGAGTTCTTCCATGCTTGTAAACATGAGTTTAGCAGAACACCTCCCCTCCTCCGCATCTGGATCATCTATATCAAGAAGTTAACACTAATGCACTACAGAAACCTCTTGGTTTGCTTGTGCTTGCTGTGTTGCCCCTTCAGTAGATATCAGGGCGATTTAAAATCTCCCAGGTGGACCAGGTCTTATGAGAATGAGCCTTCCAGTTGTCTGAAGAAGGCCTTATCCACTTACTAATTGGACTGTCTTTACAAGACCTGCCCCACAAACTTAAACCTTTTAAGCCTGACCCATAAGCTCTCAGCAGGCTCCTTCCGCTTTATGCCCCGATTCACATGTGCTGTAACTTACAAGAACAGAAGTTTTCATCAGTGACTTCTTTAATATGCCGACACTGATGCTGTGAAATTGTATGTGAGGGGGACCATCTCTTCTGAAGAAGTTTTAGTTGGAGGCTAATCCATCAGAATGAGGATGAACCGCTAAAGCTGCAGAGCAGCTCACACATCATCAGCCACATTAGAGACTTTCTGACTCTTGCTTGAAACAATGTTATATCTTCTGTTGATATATATTAACATTGGAAGAATAAATAGAATTTTTAATTGTGTTTCAATGAGACACAATTTAGTAATAGATCTTCTTGATAGTGTTTATTTGTGCTCTTTGTCTTTGTTCCTATTTTATCATTCCTATCAAGTTATTTCCTCTACTTACAATTTATGAGCTTTAAAAGCTCATATTGGTAAAAGATTGGTTTGATATGACCTGTAAGAGATTTTATCAGTAACTTGTTTGCAGTTTGTACATCCAATTATACTATCTAGTTTTCAGACATAATTTGTAATATATATTAATATACTAATGGTAAGATTATGCATTAAATGGAAATACACAATGTTCTAAAAATACATGGATAATCAGATATTTTTAAATTAAATTCAATTTATATATTGTCAAAAAAGGATGCTGTATAATGTCCTCATATCAAGGAGATTCTTGTTATTGATAATTAACAGAAAAAATAAAAGTGTGTTGCTCACACGCTTAAACTAAGAATAAGAATGAGGCACTATAATAAACCATTTCATGCACCTACCAGGAAAAATCCTTTCTTGTACACAAGTGCATGGTGAGTCTAGGAAAGGGTTACAATCCCCCCGCTTTTCTAATTCCCAGAAGCTATTTTGTATAATGTTAAAAATACATACATGGCGAATTATATTGTTCCAGCAATGTTTCCAAGTTCACTTGAAAGATTGGACATAGAGAGCATAACTCATCCAAGCAGATTCCCAAGACATTTAAATTTTTACTGACTACAGATGTTGATGAGAATTCTTTTTATTCTCATCATAAAATAAGCTGATCTATTGGTGATTTAGGGAAATACTTAGACTACTTAAGCAGACCACTCCAGCTTGGGTGCTACATGAAGTGAAAAGAAACGATAGAGGAATTCAGCAGTTCAGAGGTAAGGATTTCTGTACCAGAGGCATATGAGTGAGGATATGCCACTCTGAAGGAAAGAAGAAAGAAATCTCTGTGTACAGTACTGTCCAAAACCAAATACTAAGCCTCAGGTTGGGTTTCTATCCCATTCTTCTGTGAAACAGCAAATTTGAGACGGTAATACTTACTAGCTGCCTCCAGGCTCTCCAGAGCCTCATGTTTTTCCCATTTGTCCTAAGAATAAATTCCTTTGTGACTAGACCTCATTTTTTTTTTTTTTTTGCATTTTACATGCCCAAATACAGTTTGCAAACATCAGTGTTTCGTAGTAAAGAATTAGATGACTTCTTTGGGTATCATCGCTGAATGAATGAGTGATATGAGAGGAGTCACTTTCACTTGGACTTATGTGTCCAGTCCTATTTATCTCTTATGTGATGTCAGGGTAGATCATCTTTACCTTATCCTTTTTAAGAAGGAATGAAGTAAACAGCTTTCTGGTGACACAGTTGAAAGAAACATCATTTGGTGCTACTGATTTTTAACGGACCCTTCCTCTGAAGTTCAAAGACTTTGGAAGGTAAATAGAAGAAATTATAAATGGGCGGGTGGCGGGAAAGGGATGGCATACACATCTCCATCATCAGTGTAGAGGTCTCAGTCTAATCCTGGCATTTGTAAGTATTGCCTGAGGCAGAGTGTTGTCTAATACTTTACTTTGGCTACCTGCATTGATTTATTAATACTACATATTAACATCTTGGCAGTTATTGTCATTTACATCAACCCACTAACACCTTGTAGTTTCACTACTCAAAACAACTATTTCTCTTTCTACTCATAATTATTATTCAACTGTAGTTCACATTCCGGCTAAAAGAAGACAACCTTCTGAGGCTGGAAAGATAAGGGTTAGAAGTGTAGAGGGAGAGCTGACAAGAAAGAGACTGAAGTGCTCAGTGAAAGGGAAAGGGTCTAGAAGAGCAGAACTCAGGAAGCTCATAGCCAGAAGTAGAATAAAAAGGGAGACTCAGGAAAAGGGAATATTTTTCTCATTTTATTTTTTTTAGTGCAAAAGCAAAGGTGAATAAAAAATAAAGGAGAAAAATAATCTAGAAATTGTAGGAAAAAAGGAGGATGACAGAGTAAGAGAAAAGAGGAAGTAGGAGAATCAAAAAAATGGATTTAAAAAACTCAAAAGAATGGAGAAGAGTACAAAAATCAATAAAGAAAGAAAGCATTAACAATGGTTGACAAAATAGTAGAATGGGAATGAAGAATGAATGAAAAAGAAAAAGAAAATTAAATCTAAAGACAGAATCACAGAAACATCTCCCCCCCAAAAAAAACAAAGAAACCTAAAAAAAAAAAAAACAGATGAAATGTGCAAAAATAAACTACTCATGTATTTTTGCATTTCCTTTATACTGCTTTTGAGTTTTCAGATGGAAGCTCCATAGGAGTTACCTGTACCTCTAGGATATCATTTGGCTATATCCTTTAGCTAACAATACAAAGTATCTGTTGCAGATCACAAATAGGAAAGCAACATGCAGGATCATTACAGAGATATGTAGAACCAGAAATAGAGAGTACAGTCCTGCATGCTACAGATCCATGGAATGATTCTCTGACTTAATTCCCAGTGGTACAGGAAGAAATCTCTCCACAAACTAAATTGCCCCATTTCCTGGAAAACTTTATCAGTTTCTGACACCTTAGTATTGTTCAATTAATAAGTTTTCAATCATTTAAACATGTCAAGATATTTGTTAGATCATAAAGAGATGACTTTTAAGATATTTACCAGAATCCTGGTGCAATAACTGCCTTTTTTTTTTCTCATTCTGGCAGAAGGAATTGTTCAGAACCACTTATTGACTCACTGATCTTTTATTGAGTCTTTTTCTTTTCCAGATGAATTTTAACTCCTTAAAATGTAAATATGTGTGCTAAGTGGGATTTTTCTGGTATAACTGGGAATAGGAATTACAAAATAGCTTTTTTAGTCACTCTTCAACTCTTCAAGTAGTTGCACACTTATATTCTGAAAAACTCAGTATAAATACCAGTGCCAATGGACTCTAGGTACCTTAAGGCTCTTCTTAAAACTAGTGCTTATTGAAAAGTTCATTCTAGGATTATATTAAAAATAAATAAATAAAAAGTAAGAACTCTTTAAATGATTTTCAGAAACTGAACTTACGGAAAAAAAATGTTTGCAAAAGAAGGAAGGGAGGAAG
>JAUBOD010000149.1:1068656-1083656 GCA_032353885.1 Nothura maculosa
CTATTATGAAAATAGAGCTTATAAGGTTGTATGGCATTTGACCTCGTTTGTGTCTTAATCTCGCTCTTGGGATCATATTGAAACCTTCCCCGACAGTGGATTGAGACACAGGGAAGGGGCCAGATGACAGGAAAGAAGTCAGCATCACTCCAGTCTTCAAAAAGAGCAAGAGGAAGAGCCAGGAAACTACAGACTGGTCAGTCTCACCTCTGCCCTGGAAATTTGATGGAGTAGCTCATGCTCGAGATCATCTCTAGCCATGTGAAGGAAAAGAAGGTGATCAAGACTAGTCAGCATGGATTCACCAGAGGAAGTCAGGTTTGACAAACCTGATAGCCTTTTATGATGGCATGATGGGCAGATGGATGATGGGAGAACTAGGTATTGTTGTCTACTTTGACTTCAGCAAGGCTTTTGACATCGTCTCCCATAATAATCTCACAGGAAAGCTCTGCAAGTGTGGAATGGACAGATGGACAATGAGGTGGATTGAGAATTGACTGGATGACAGAGTTCATGATAAATGGGGCCAAGTCTAGGTGGGGGCCTGTGGCCTGTGGTGTTCTCCAGGGGTCAATACTGGGCCGAGGGCTGTTCAATCTGTTCATCAGTGATTTGGAGGAGGGCATTGAGTGCACTCTCAGCAAGTTTGCGGACAATACCAAGCTGGATGGAGTGGTCAACACTCAGTGCTGTGCTGTCCTTCAGAGGGATCTAGACAGGTTGGGGAGTGGGGCAGAGGAACTTCCTGAGGTTCAACAAGGACAAGTGCAGTCTCCTGCACCTGGGGAGGAATCACCTCAGACATCAGTACAGATTAGGGGTTGACCTGCTGAAGAGCAGCACCGCAGAGAGGGACCTGGGAGTCCTGAGTCAGCAGTGTGCCCTTGTGGCCAAGGAGGCCAGGGAAATGCTGGCCTGCAGCCGGAGGAGCGTTGCCAGCAGGTCAAGGGAGGGGATCTCGTCCCTCTTCTCAGCTCTGGTGAGGATGTACCTGTATTTTATTGTGCGCAGCTTTGGTCTCCCCAGTAGAAGATGAACATGGAGGTTCTAGAGAGTGTCCAGCATAGAGCAACAAAGATGATTAATGGATAGCAGCATATATCATATAAGGAAAGATTGAGAGAGCTAGGCCTCACCTGATTCTCCCAAGAGGGGATCTTATCAAAATGTACAAATACCTGAAGGGTGAATGTAAGGAGGATGGGACTCAAATTCTCTTTGGAGAATTGAGACCCGATTGATGTCAGCAGCTGAAATATTACTCACTCACTTTGTTCATCAGTACATCTCCATTCAGCAGAGCATTTAATCATGTACTTAGCTCTTCAGTTGGGTGGAATCTATATGTGCTTAAGTACTAGATTAAACAGGGACTCAAAGTAATGATACTTGTTTGAAACTCAAGTTTCAAACTTGAGGGAGTTCTCTGCTTCGTAAGGATCTTTAAGAAAAAAAAAATCATTCATTTAGGTGGGAAAGTATCAAGAGAATAAACCTTTGAGGAAAATATTTAAATAAAAGCAAAACAGCAGTACTGCTAACTTACTGTAGGCAGATTTTTTTATGAAGACAACAACAGTATCAGAGAGATGGGAAAAGCCACTCTTAGTGATTTAGTTCACTCCTCATGAAAATATCGTGAAGAACCTCAATCCACAGATGTTTTATTTATGGCAGCCTATTTACTTGTCTTCCTAAAATAGGGAGAAAGTTATTAGTGCTCCAGTAAATACCAAATACCCTACAATCCACTAGTGAGTTTTGCTGTATTTATAATAAACTAGGCATGCCAAATATCAGTGTGGCTTCTAATTCATAATACTGTCAACACTAAACTTCAAAAATTACAAATAATGTTTTAAAAAAGTTATGAGCCTGGTTTAGTAACACCAGGTCTTTATGTTTAAATATATATGTATATATATATATATTTACATTATTCTAAGAATTTTCTAAGAATTTCTTGACACTTTGTAACCATATTTTTTTTCCCCTGCAGGAAAAAGATTCTCATGAAAGCATTTGTTGTCAGGAGCTTGCATTCTAGAAAGAATAACTCTCATGCACTTTCATAGTAATACATCAGGACTTGTGAACATTGCTGAGTTCATTTTCAAGTTAGGCATGAATGAACATTTTTTATCATTTTTCCTTGAAAGCTGAGCTGTTAGGAAAAATGACAATTCTCACAAGAAAGTATACATTCCTTGAAAAAAGTGTACTGACTTGATAGAAAACCAAGCAAGCAAAACCAGAGCTATTTAAATGAATATCTACCAAGGATTGATATTTCACTTTGATACTTTTTTCAGAAACACTTTCCACAAGGAATATAAACATATTAATATCTTTTAGATGAACTAATAAAAGAAGACTTCTGATCCTGAAGCTGACAGCTCTCTAAAAATAAAGGTTTAGTGTGAGTAACAGCATGGAAAGTGTCTCTATTTCCTATAGTGTTGCTTCTCTAGGATGCTGAAGCAGAGGCAGGCACCATTTCTGTGGGTGAAAAGTGCTGCATGACTAAGATGTGGACCCATACACATCTCTCAGCCTGACTCCTTTGGGTGTTTGGAATTGCTTCTTGGGTGAAACAGTCTATTAAACATTAATTTTTAGCTTTGCTGGAAAACAAGAGGATGCACAGAGCCAGCCATGACCATCAACATGCACAGATCAGAACAAAGTCCAAGGGGCAGAAAACCAGCCCGCTATTTATTGCCATTTACATATGTTTAGATGAAAGCATTCAATCTTTTAGAGGGAAGACAGCAAATAGGGATATGAAATGTAGTGCTGTTGTTGCCAATGATACTAAACTATTCAGGTAATATTTTTTAGTATGCATTATGCTATCCGTCATCATTCTTTTAACAGGCAGAGGGGAATGGTGTTGACCTGTAACTTATATAAATTTATTTTGAACAGTTTAATGTCTTTATTTTAATTAACTAAATACAAAGAGATTGTGTTCTATTTAGAAGTTGCCTGCATAGCAACAGAGTGCTAGCAATGAAACATAGCAAAACATCAAATTTTGAAAAAAAAAGTGATTTGTATTTACAGATACTATATGAAGTAGTTAATTCAGATAACTGAATTCTTAGTTCAGTTATCGGAAACATTTTTCCCACTATAAATTCTTCTTAGAAAAGCATTCTTCCCACTATAAATACTCTTGCATCGTATCTTGATACAAATCTGGAATTTATTATTCCAGATGTAGTGAACTCTATTTCAAACTAACATACTAGCTAGTTAGGTTTATATGCAACTGCAAGAACATATGGGAGCATCATTGGCACTAAAAGTGTAAGATTAAAGCTATAAATCATGGTCAGTGTGATCAAATTCTGCAAGACAAAAGCTTTCTCATCCTGGAAAAAATAGGATCAGCAAGCATTTAGTTTTAAAATATCAACATGCCATGGTATATTTCTACAATATGTTTGTTTAGGAGGAAAGACTGAACGTATACAGAGCTGTCTTAGCAGTTTTAACAATGTGAGAGCTGTGCCTATGCTACTTTGATTTCATTTACTATTTTCATATGCAGATAAAAAAGATATATCTGCATTCATTATTAATGAGCTTGAGAAACTTGCATCACTATCTCATTTAGAACTTATAGATAAAATTTCAAAGTCCCTTTTCAAGCAAATGTACTGTATTTTAGACTGATCAAAAACTCCAAGGTGCTTCAGAAGATTATCTCATATTGAACAGAAGCTGCGCTGATAGCACAATGTAGCACTCACTTTCATTGAAAGCTGCCATCTCTTGGATGAAAAGTGAAGTTATCAGATAGCATATACTAGTCATTAGACTAGTCATTAGAACAGAGAGTAAAGCTTGTTGAGATGGTAAGAAAATTGTGGATGTGCACAGTATTATAAATAGCTGGATAAATGAAGTGGTATTTTATCCATTTAACATCACTAGACATTTTTATCTAATAATGGCCGTAAAATATTAAGGTCTCTCTCCAAAAATATAGTTTCAGAAGTGTAGTACCTTTAATTGCTGTGCCTGATTCAGTATTTTCCAAGAGGTAAAATTTTGGTCAGTGATCAGAAAGTCCAGAATCACTCTTACTTCAGGAGCTCCCCGTGGATTATTCACCACATAAAATGTCAGTCCTAATAAAGCCCAATTTACAGCCAGCTGACAAAATAGTGGTCTGTAAAACAAATAGACAATCCAAAAATTTCAGAATTAATTATAGGAAGAATTTATAGCATTGCAATTATGGAACTTCAATCCAAAACAGGGTAGATACAAATGGAATGAGTATAGATATAGAGAATTTGTATTTCCATACGAATCTGTACACATATATGCACCTTACCCATTCCTATTAGTGACAAAGGCATGTGCTCATAGTCATGATGCACGGGCATCACAGGGGAAAAGACATTTCGCAGCTTTGATCAGGGATAATATCAGGCACCACAGAAAAGAAAACAATAAATAGATATGGCGTGCTTTGTATTTTAAGTGCCAACCTTCCTTATAGGAAGATGCTAGGAAGTCTAATGACTGATATGTCAACATGCCAGAAAGCCATTTCTAGGTTGCTCCAACATAGAGTATGCTTCCTCTTTCACGAGCTAATCGTGTTTCCAATATTTGGCTTACTAGCATTATGTTATATGGCTAAGTATATTCAATAGTGAAACAGAGAACTGTTATTTTAGGCAATTTCTGTCTGACTCCTGGGAAAAATAAAACAAGTGAACAAACAAACACCCCAGGACATTTATGTCTGAAAAGTCTGGTATGTGATCCCCTGATATGTTTTGGTGTTTTTTAAAGGCTTATGTTTCTCAGCATAAGACATCAGGAATATAGAAACGAGTGATGGGTATGTATCACATTAATAGAAATTTCTTGGAACAGATGCATATGGTAATAATGTAAAAGATAGAGAGAGGCTTTGAGAAAGTATAACATATGTCTCTCTATGGTTCAGTCTTTGTCCCTTTGACTTAATAGTAGGATGTGAAATATGATGCCTACTAACAGTAACTGTGGCCTGTTATCATTCCACCTTCCAAAAATCAGGTCTCCCTAGATCTACTGATCTTTATTATTCCATAGTGCATGAGAGGCTCTTTAAGAGAAAAATCATAAAAATGCCTAGTACACAGGACATAGCTGGATGCTATGTAGCTGTAGCTACTTCTCTATTTCTGGCCTTGGATGAGGATAAACAAACAAAAAAGAGTATATTGTTAGATAGTGTTATAGTGTCCCTAAATCAGGAGGTTCCAGGCAGTAATTTTAGCAGAGATGCAGTGGAGGCCCTTATTTTCTGGCAAATTTTCTTTTTTTCTTTTTAACTGAATCCTCTGCTTTGCCTATAGATACTAAGCTGGAAGTATAAACTTTTCAATAGAAAAAAAATCACACTGAGACTTTTTAGGTATCATTCTTGTGCTACTTCCACCTCTTCCTCTCTTACTCGAAAGAAACATCATGTTAGATATAGCCAAAGGAACAGTAATGCAAATACCAAATTTAAAATGCCGAAGTAAGAAAGAACTCTCTAGAAGTATTGACATTAAAAAAAAAAAGTCTTCTTATTCAAATAATCTCTGAGTTTAATTCGGTGAAATGTTCAGCCCCTCCACCTGGAAGATGAAAAGCAGAGACTGAAAGCAGTCAGGGAAGGGACATTGATTTCAACAACCGAAAGGAATTCTGCAAAGTAGGAAATGGAATTCAGCATGCAGAAGTGGAAGAAAGTAAAGAAGCCAAATTCCTGTTCTTTTGTTCAAATTAAATTGCCTCTGGACAGAGATTTTGTGGAATACATCCTTGACTGCACCAGCATTTGGCCTCCTCTTAGATGCCAGTATTGCCAAGAGATATTAAGCAGCAAGAGTTGAAAACATTTTGCAGGTGCCACTCTGTACTCTCCCCAGTGTTAATGAGAATTTGATCATCTACTGTTGATATAACATACAGGGGAGGAGGAGCAGAGTCTGTGGATCAGTCATTTTTGTACTGAAGGTGGATCAGTGGCAGAATAACAAAAGGATGTTTCTGAATTTTAATAAAAATATCACTGAACACTGAGCCAGTCCATTAAATTCTGGTGCTTGTGCCATCAAACTGAGATATCTAGTCTCTTTACCTTGGCCTTTAATGAGAAAATAATGACAATCAGACCTGGAACATGGACAAATCCAAGATCAAATGTGTCTACTGCTTAATAGTTTCCTCATCACAGAATTCTCTGGTTGATAACTAATCTAAATATATGTAGATTTGAAGCCATAGCCATGTTAATACATCTTCTAGAATGCTTTGCTTCATTCACTTTTTACAGTTCTGTGTAGGAGAAAGACTGCTCAGTTTTTTTTGATACTCGGAAGGGCTCTGTCTTTTTCTTGAGTTATTCCCACTCTTTTCCTTCCTTCATGCTTATCTTTCCCCCTCCATTCTCCTATATTACACACACAGCTCCTTTATGTTTGCAAGTTGAACATTAATCCAAAAGGTTAATGCCTCAGGTGTAGTCCATGCTTGTAGCATTACTAATGCTGTGGTCATGGGTTTGGAATGGCATTCTGGCAAATTAGTCCTTTTGTGATCTTGGCACCAAGAGTCACTCTGCTATTTCCTGTGCTCCCTAACTGCATTTTTATGCTGAGCTTTCTATCTCTTTGAGAGTATGCTCTTTTTTGCCCATCTCATTATGCATTCCCTGGGAGTACAACAGAATTATTTCTGAGGTCAACATCAACTACAATATGATATATATGTCAGTGCTAACAAAATTTATTAAATATTCCTGTATGCATTAGAACAGTAGAAGGGGTGATGGCAAAGGGAGAGGAAAAGCTTTGAAAGGGAACTGATCCATTTAAATGTCTCTTAACTGAGGACTTACATGGAAAAAAAATGTACCCATACATTACTGGTCTAATGAGGTAACATGAGGTAACATTAAATGTCTCTGATATTTTAGGCACACCTCTATATTATATAAAAATCTCTCAAGTATTTAAAAATTATCTCCCAAGGGGATCTGATAAATGTTCATTCTCATAAATATTCTCCTCTCATGGAAAGATTAACATTCATTTTCTGCTAAAAGTGGATTTATAACTCATGTGTGAACAATAAGCAAGGATAGGTTGGTCAAGTCAAGAAGATCAGGTCCTGATCAACTGCGTACATGGACACGGACAGACATGACTGAACCACAGCTGTGGTGTAGCTGAAGTGATACCAAAAAGGAAAGCGTCAGCTGAAGGAAAGCTGATGCTGAAGGAAAGATATGGTTTCTTTCAAATCCCTCATCAAAAGATTTCCCACCAATAAGCCATCATTCAGCAGCCAGCTGAACTCCTAGGAGGTGGGGAATGGGCTCAGGGCTGTTTTTTTTAGTTTGGGAAGATAATGATATAAAATAACATACTAGTTTAATGTAAATACTGGTTCATGCTAACCATATTTTGTATAGTACTTAGTGTGCTTCTAAATTTGCAAATGGCTGCTGATCAATTTGTTAATAAAAAAGTTAACAATGATACGTTCTTTGTATTTGTGTTCTTGATGTTGTTTTCCTGAACCTGCTTTACTTTAATTTACCTGAAGAAAGCATGCCAATGATGACATCATGGAGACTCTTAAGTGGGAGCATTGCATATTAGTCTCCTTGAGCAGAAACAATTTGTAGGATGCAGGGGTTAGCAGCTGAAAAAAAAAAAAGATCAAAAAGAAGTTTAGGAGCTTGACTGAAATGCACCAAGCTCCCATAGGAGGAATGGAATTTGAGGCTTCTGGATCCAACTGGCTAATATTTTTTTCTTTCCACTGAAACCTTGAGATAAATATGTTTTACATACTGTTATCTTATGTAAATGGTGATTTTGCAAAAGCAAGTTCATTCTGAGCTGTCTTGAGGTGAGTAGTCATATATTTGGATTCAGTGCTGCACCCCACATTCAGTCAGTTTGTAAGACAAAGGTTCACACCTGCTGAAGAAGAGAGCAAGAGCTTCACAGAAGAGTGGAGCTGCTGGATTTTGGGCTTATCAAGAGATAGAGACAGGCTGAAATTTGAAGGTCTTGCAGCACAGCATTGTGTGCAATTCTTGACATCTCCAAATACAAAGATCTGCAAAAGATAGGTAGGACCAATGCTTATGGAAAGTATGCGTTTGGTTATTCAAAAGACGAGGGAGAAGAATCAGCAAATTGTTTTGACTACACTGCCTCAAGCTATCAGTAGCTGTGGCCTGGTACCTCAGGAACTTGTGGCAGAGCAAGGAAAGAGAGATTCCCACAACTGCTGTGGGCAAAATACTACTTCTTGTGTTCTGCTCAGAGGAGCAGAATTTGGCTTTAAGCTTAATCACCTGAAGAAACTTGAGAAAATAAATGCATGCATGCTTATTTTGAATGATTTTTCTGCAAATGCATCAGTTGCTTAGACTTGAAGTCTTGGTGAATATAAAGATGTACATATACTTAAAAAAATGAGAGAGAAAGACAGAGATTAGGAATAAACCAAACTAGAAATAGTGGCTAACACTCTGAAATAGTATGAACATAATCTTTATTGTTAAGAATGTCTTTGTTAGAGAAATAAAATAGCCTGCAGTCATGCACAGCATGATTAACATGATTTAGGAGGAAATATGAACATGTTGAGACTCACAGTCAAGAAAATGAGGCATGCAAAATAAGTGATTCAGAAACCTTAAGCAGTAAGTTTCATTTTTAGCATACATTTAATAATCAGGCCCCTTTAAAAAAAAAAAAGAAAAAATACTTTGTCAGTACATAGCACAGCATATGTATTATTAAAAAAGCTAACAAAAGCTATTATAAAAACCCAAATTGTAATTATAAAAATTACCAAATTTTGTGTTATTTCAGAATACATATAAGTAACAAGCTTTCTTAAATGACTTTTAACAAAAGGCATTGTTTCATGCCTTGCCTCACCTCATCCATGGGGTCTGTTAAGGGCTTTGTTAATTGACCTGAAATCTTTCCGGTTTAATCTAAGTGAGCGGATAAGGGAAAAACTTTCATAGTTTGTGACTGCTTGCAGTGAATACCTTACATAGTTTTCAGCCCTCACCTGGAGGAGATATCCAGTGAAACTGCAACTTTGTCAGTAAAAACAAGTCCATATCATGTCCTCTAGCTATTTGGTGGCTAGGCAGAAATTCAAGATTCTTTCTCTTAAAATAACCTGATTTTATTGATTTTTTTTTTTTCCTGATGACCCTAAACAACCTGCTTCAGAAATATTTGGGAAATTTCACATGCCAGATGTGAAGATGTCCAAACTGGTACATAGTGCTAAGCAAGGCACTATCACAGGCTTATCAGCTTGTGTCTGCTTATGAAGCTGTAGTCTTCTCCCTCATACTGACATACTGTTTGGTAGATTATTTTGAGTTTGAAAAAAATGAGCCTAGATACTATCCAAACCCTATTAAATGTTTGAAAAGGCCTCCTTCCTCTCCTCTTCCACCTTAAATCAAATCTTGCCAAAGATTTATGCAAATAATTTTTTTGTATTTTTTTATACAGCCTTTTGGTGTGAATCTTTAAAAGTTGCTTTTGATTTAGTTTCTGTGTATGCTCAAGTCCCTTAGGCTTCCTGGGCTCCAGGGCTAAGGATAAAGTTACTTGATCTGTGACCTCTCTGACAGAGTTAAATCCACACCGCACGAGGAGCTTCCCTTGTAAAGAAATGTAGTAGTAAATAGCTGTAAGTCACAGCCAGACATGAGAACTTCTCTAAAATAAAAACTGCAGTTGTAGATACAGAAGCAAAGTTATTGAATCAGAATGTAATCTCAGGAAAGTCTTTGTCAGTAGAGTGCAGAAACGACCATCTTTCTACCTGAAATCTGTAAAACATTTGTCAATGTCTCTCTGCTTCTAATAGACTCCATCTTATCGAGTACTGTTGTGTATTCTTTCTTTCCTTGCCCTTTCCTCATACAAATATTTTTTCTTTTAAGCCAGAACCCAAAATGACAGAGAAATCATTGTTAAAAGTTAATGTCTAGTGAATTACCTTTCCAGTGAACATCTCCCCTCAAGAAGAAAGCCTTTCCCAATGCTGAAGGGTCACTATACTTCAGCCCAAATAGTAAAAATATCCTATACTTCTTGTTTCTGAGGGATTTAATGCAATCTTCCTCTTAGAAACACCAGAGTTACAGGTGAGGAAACTGAAGGCTCAGTGCCTGAGCAGTGAACATAAAAACACTAAAAATGCCTTGTACATTCTCCAAAGACCTGTCCAGACTTCACATCAGACTGACACGGAACACTGTGAAAGATCTATAGATATTTTCCACTTCAAGTAATTGGTGGGGAAGGGAGTGTGAAGAATGATTAGGCCTTGACCTGTTTTATTTTGTACTTTCCAGCCTGGTGACCTTAGTCAACCCAGCATTGATCCTAAACAAAATAATAGTATGACTGAAACAGGACTCAGAAAAAGTGAATTAAGGCAATATAATTACTAGCAGCTTGTGTGGGTTTACCGAAAACAAATCTTCTTTCAAATCAAGCTAAGTTAATATTTTTTATGAGATTATAGATTTTGTTGAGAAAGATATTTCTACTGATGCAATACTTTCACATTTCTGCAGGGCAATAGACAAAACAGGACATTTTAAAACCAGTCTGGAACACATTGAATGATCTTAACCCTGACCAACTGAAATGTCTCAAAACAAGATAATAAGCCAGGAACAAACAATATGTCTTTAATTAGGGTGAGATATAAAAAACATCAAGAACAAAGGTTATATGCCGTACCTGCATCACGGCAACTCCCTGTTCTGGGAAGTGGTCACAAAAGGTTTAGAAGTTGAAATTTTAGGCTGGAAAGGCAAACAATGAGATATATTTATATAGATATCAGCATTTTCACTGACATGATTAATAACAAGCCTAGACGGAATTGGGAAGATCTGAAACCTTGCAAGATTTTCTTTCATAAACGAAAGACAAGTAACATTGCCCTATGAGTTCACCGACCCTCCAGCACACAGCCCAGACTAGTCTTTCTTACCATGTTATACACATTTCTGCACTTCAGTAAAATCTTGTGATCTTTGTCCCTTTTTTGTGTTATGCCCTATTATCCATCTATCCGTGTTTTGATAGCCTCTAAGTCCTACAGAGCTACAGAATCAATTCCTAACAGCATATCCATAATCTGTGCTGCTCCTCTGCATTTGTCAGAGTGGCTTTTTCTTCCCTACAGCAAAAGAGTCCTGAACATTATTAGGTAGGTTGAACTCCATCTGTAAATGGAGTATTTGTAAATACGGTCCATGAAATACTCCATGTGTGCTTATCTATACAGGTGAAAGTGTACATTATGCTGTTATTTTTTGTATGTCACACTATTCAGTATATAGTCAGAGTATATTTCATACTATTTCAAGTTACTTCTTTTCCATGTGATTTTTATGATATTTCTCTGGCTCTTTATACCTGAATATAAAAATACCTTTTTATTATACCTTTTATAAAAATACCTCTTTATATCAGTATAAAAATACTGGGATGAATTTTTACAATGCAGTGCTAGGTAATTATTTTACTCCTTACTCCAGGACCATATTCACATGAAATTGTACACATTTTATGTCTTTGTGGGAAATAATACAGAGAGCATGTTCGCAATATAATTTAAGAGTCTTGTGTCTTCCCATGATTGCATACCTAAATAATTTGAAATTACATTGCTATTAACTGCTGCTCTCTTAAAAGAGAAGAAAGAAATACTGACCTTAGCACAGTAGGAAAGATGAATTTTAGTAATGTTAATATGCAAATTTAAACATATGTTTAAATCTTTACTAAGTTGAGGACTAAAGTGGTGTTTTGGGTTTATTTCAGAGACGAGCAGTCAGGAGTTATCTTCTTTAAAAGACGTGATATAATGGAAATGCATTGTGCCATCTGTAGGCAAACTGCAGGGTTGCAGCCGGAAGGTGTGAAATTGGGCTGCACTTTACTGCCATTAAGCAAATGAGAAAAAATTCATAGGGAGCCCTCAGAAACAAGAAAGTATATAAAAGAGCAATTGGAGAAAATCTAAATTTGGTTTTCCCTTTATTTGCACACATCTGCTAACTGAACACATTGCAATTTACTTATATAGCCAAATTACCATTTCCTCACACATCCACCGTGGTGATTTTCCTTTCTAAGGTACTAGGAAAATATGAAAGAAAATGCTTTAAAACACTTTTTTTTTCAAAAAATTGCCTATATTATCTATCTAAACAGTAAAATATTATTCTTTTTTTAAATATTTTCATCTGCAGTAGGCGAATGTGAGTATACATGCAACATAAGAAATATCAGGACTCTGTTGTTTTGTAGCATCTAACTTACAAAGCAATTTTTTAATGTACATCAAATTAGAATCAAAATAATTCCAAAATATTTATTCATAATTAGGGCTATATATCTTTTTTTTACCTGGTGTGCATGTATATATCTAAAATAATTTTAAAATATGTTATCCATGCAAGAAATAGTGCTACTTAACACAATATTTTTTCTTTTTGCTGTTTAGTTTAAATGTCATCTGATATGAATTTAAATATGTGACTTTAAAAAATCTTTAGATTGCACTGATGTAAATTTGGAGTGGAGCTGGAATATATGTCTGGAGCCAGGAATTTGGAATCTGAAACTGCTCTTGAGATATATTCTTCATTGAGGAGGAAAAAAGATCCCCTAAAAAGGCTAACAAAAAGTATACAAAAAATATGATATCTTAAATGCTTCCTGCTACAAAAGGGAGATTTTTCTTCTTTTTTTTTTTTCTTGGCCAGAATGGAGTTGAAGCACAGTCTTTAAATACAAGAAGGTTCTGCTAAGGTATATGTAGCACTTCTTGTACTTTACATTGTAACTTTACATTTGAACCATTCAGCAGTTTCTCGCAAGAATATTTTCCCCTTTTGTGCTACAGTAGAGGAGGGAGTAAACTAGTCCTAGGTGCTTTTAATTTGTTTTTCTTAATTTCTGCCTCTGATTTTTGAAATATCCTTTATATTTTAGGGCCATCCCTGACAATCCTTAGCCAACAGACTGCACAAGTTGTTACAGTACTAGGAAATGTACCTATACATAAGCAACTCATCTTCCACAGGGAAATTTTTAATCAAAGTAATTAGTAAATACAAATGATCCAGGAATAACCCAAAGGTCATTGATACAGTCCAAGGTCCTACTACATCTATATATTTGTCCATTTGCTTCAGCATCAATGATTCCATATTGCTGAAATTTCTGAGTCTTCCTGTATTTACTCAGAAAATGAAGGAAGGAAAAGCACCAATTTATCCTCCTAAACCCTACCCTTTCACAACCAAATTGAAAAATAATATGCAGATATAGTTAACTGGGAGGAAAATCTGGCATTTGCAAATTAGTACTTGCCTTTGTGGGAGTGGGATTTATCTGAGTTACTTGTCTTCTCCTTTACCATAGAACATACAAGACTGTTGTACCACAGGATCCTGTTGTAAAGGACTTGATTCGGGCTAAAATACCAGCTCCTGAGATACCTGTCTCAGTTTCAACTCTGCTTAGCAACTATAATGAGAGCAGATGCAGAGATGTGTGTTGCGTGAATGTGAAATATTATGAGGCTGTGTTTGTAATAGGGGCATTCAAAAAACTCTGCTTTCCTCAGCTTGCTGTCACATATTCAGCTAAGCAGGACACTTTGTTCTGTCTGAACTGAATTATCTAAGATAGAAGCTGCCACTCTCCTGCATATTGGATGCGATAAGATTCTACATTGGATGCTGTAAGATTCTACATGCATGTAGTAAACATATATACAGAATGAGGACTCATTCACCAATTTTCACCTGAATTTTGGTCATGATCCTGCACACCCTTGCACTACTAAGTCTCTCCTACATTTTTTAAACTTACTAATGTTATGGTAGCACATACTTCAGACAATTAATTCATAATTATACCCTACCCGAAGAAAGCTAAGCTCACTTAGTTCTTTGACTAGATACCATAAAGTAGACACATACTTCTTTCTGGATTATTTAGTCTCTTATAAACATAAGAATAGTCATTGATAAGAGATGAGGAAGCACTAGATGAACCTGTTAGATAAAATGTCTTTGTATTCCTCCTTCAACATGCACTCCCTCACTGCACAAGTCAATAAATATATGATAACACCCTTCCCTCATGATAACACCCTTCCCTCACTGAGCCCCTCAGTCTTATCATATGTATATTCAGGCATTATCAAAAAGTGATAAATCATTCCTGTGGCATGGAATTTATATTGTCATTTTAGTAGCTTGGAAGTGAGCTCCCGTAGAATATCATCATAAACAGTACTACTGTTAGAAAGACAAATACTTGTTAGATGCACAGAGGGAAGGTGAAGTCATTTGGATCCTGATTTAAATTATACTTAGCTTATAAAACATTGCAGCTAAAAGGGAGGGGGAGATAAACAAATGAACCCATGCAGAAGCATGCCCTGCTGGCAAACCACTGGCTAACACCATGGAGACAGCTGCTCTCCAGCCCTCCTGGCTGAATTAGGCTGAGAAGGGTTACAATACAGATGGGAAGGAGGGAGAGAAAAAAAATCCAAACATCAAAACTCAGTGACAATAATTAATTAAATGGTATCCACATTATTCATAGTAACACACAGAGGAATAAGTACAATGAATTGTGCATTAAAGAAAAGAGGCATACACGGGTTAAAAAACACCTTTAGTTAATATGGTAGTTTTCACATTAAACTTCAGCTATATCTGCCTAGGAATGTTGCAAATCTGCTATCCTTCTTGAATTCTGAATAAATATTTAAAGCAAGACAGGACTAGATGTTCAACAATGAAGTACAGAAATCTGCATGTTCAGATACACAAATTTGATTCATATAACATGATATTATTTTTCTTGTGGGACAGTGGATCTTCGTTCAATGCATACA
>JAUBOD010000149.1:1085629-1096492 GCA_032353885.1 Nothura maculosa
TCCTCCCTTCCTCCCTTCCTCCCGTCCTCCCTTCCTCCCTTCCTTCCTTCCTTCCTTCCGTCCTTCCTTCCTTCCTTCCTTCCTACCTTCCTTTCGCTCTTTCTTCATTTTCAGCATTTATTTTGCAGTAGCAGAAATAATATCTTCTCAGAAAAAAAAATCACCCGCAGAGCAATATCTGCAACGACATTCATAAGATTCCTATGTCCTTTCTTCTCTCTTTCATTCTCCTTATTATTCTCTTTCACTTTGCTATCAGTCCTACATGTGAACCAGAGACAGTATACATATCTTTCAGATTAAATTAAGAGAAATATTGGCTATTAATAAAGAAACAAACCCTCAAATACATCCTCAACTTTATAGCTCTACTTCTCATGCTCTGAGGAACATAAATGTTCTTAATGATTTCAGGGTTCATAGTCCTGGCCTGTTGCTTCTGAATGCTCTACCCACATTAGGATTTATAACCATCTCCGTAAGGGCCCTTAAAAATTGTCAGCCAAACATAACCATGGCACACTTTGTTTTAGAGCTGCAAAATTCAGTTACACATCCGAGTTCCAATGTGGAGACATTATGAAGGCCTATGTGTACATCCATTTTAGTACACCCAATTTTTAATACATATTCAACATTATGCAGATATTGTGCTGCAAATGCTTTTATTGTGAAACCAAGATAGTATATTGTTATGCTAGAAGGATATACCCTCGTAGCACAGCTATTAAAAATTATTCCTTCTGAGGAGCATGTGTGTCATTCAGATGTCACCTAGATTTAAAAGAAAACCAATTAATTATTTGGTTGCAATATTTGAAGTAAAAAAAAAATCCATATTCAGAAAGTCTCAGAATTTGAGGCTGTGTTCAATTGTATGTTTATTAAAGCATGCCTTTATTTTTCTCTTTTTGTTTATGAGTCAATTATTTTTGGATGATAAATGGATCTGTGAGCCCTAACAACTCTAGTTTTCCACAATATTTGTGGAAATGCATGTTGCAAAGAAGTACATAGGTTTTCTTGGATGAATACACACCTAATAACTTAAAAGTATACAGTAAAGCTACTGCAGCTCTCAATCTTCAATATCAAAACAGGCAGGCATTATTAGATTTGGTGTAGCAGTTTTACAGAAAATGTGATACCATACTGACAGTTTATTTCCTACTAATTGTTTTAAGAATGATTTTTAAACTTTAATTAAAATACATTTCTCTGTATTTATTCAACAGATGTATATTTAAAATGTCTGAGGGGAGAAAGAAGTTTCAACCTGATCTGGACAGACTGCTATTAACCACACTTGGGATTTTTGATTTACTTTTTAATTATCATAGCTCAACACAATTTTTATCAGCCTATGCTACTAATCAATCCTTTATTTTCAGTTGCTATAATTGATGTTTATAGCAATAAAAAAAAAGTCCCCCAAAACACAGACATCTTCAATACAGAATGCAGATTTCTTTTATTGAAATGTATTTTGGACAATGAGGAAGAGTTTAACAGCATCTGAAATGCTACAGCTTTCCTAAAAGTCTAAGAGGGTTTGTTATAATTCCTCCATTCTCAATCATATCTCTAAATGTATGCTATATTAAGTTTTATGTGGTGACTTTCTCAGAACTCTAGCAAGGCATTTCAGTATTGTGCACCTTCCTGTGCTTTGGTTCATTTGCTAATCTCCAATCTCAAATTATTCCTCCTTTTTGGGCTGTTAGAGTAAGAATGGGATTAACAAATGTTAGTGTTTATTTGGCATTTCCTTTCAGATGGCTACTTAAGCAGGAACTCCTTTTGCTATACAGAATCAATGAATCACAAACTGGTTGAGATCTGTGTATCAAAGAATCTCTAGAGTTTGCCTAGTTTAACATCCCTGGCTCAGGCGGGGTCACAGAAAAAAAATGTTGCACAGGATCTGTCCAGACATGTTTTGAATATCTCCAAGGAAGAAAACTCTACAACCTGTCTAGGCAACCTGTGCCAGTGCTCTGTCACCCTCACAGTCAGGAAGATTTTCCTCATATTCAGGTGGAACTTCTTCTTTTTGAGTTTATGACAGTTGTTTCTTGTCCTATCTCAGGCCACCACTGAAAGTAGCCTGGCCATGTCCTCTTCACCTCCTCCTCCTCCTCTCCCTTTAAGATGAATATCTTATATCTTATAAGATACAAGATAAATATCTTATCAACATATACTGGTAAGATCTCCTCTCAGCCCTTTCTTTTTTTAGGCTAAACAGAACAAGCTTTCTCAGTTCCCTGCTCATTTTTGTAGCCCTCTAAGAATTCTTTCTTACCTAGACAGATCTCTGAATGGCAGTACAAACATCTAGTAGATCAAACTCTCCTCCCAGTTTGGTACCAGCAAATTTGCTCCCTTCCTCTAGATCATTGATGAATAAAGCAAACAAGACTGGACCCACTACTGGCTTCTGAGGGACACCACTAGTTACAGTCCTCCAACAGGAGGACTTAGAGGTCTTAGAGGGCATATGGGGTTACACCAACAGAGGATATATGCAAACTTTCATCTCTAAGCCTTCAATAGGGGTCGATATCCAGGTTAGGTCCATACTTAAGGGTTAAGGGTAAAGGATTGATGAAGTGTAGACCTCCACACGCAGTGCGACTGCAAAGGCCTCACAAAAGATCATGCAGGGCTACACCAAGAGCAGACCTACGGCAACTTTCATCTCTTGGCCTTCAATAGGTAAAATGGCTCCATATCTAGGTTAAGTCCATACTTACAGTAAGGGTTAGAGTTAGGGACAGAGGAGTGATAAAATGTAGAGCCCTGTGTGTAGTGTGTATGCAAAGCCCATGCAAAACAGCACAAGGGGATACATGAAGTCTGGATTCATGGAATCTTTAGGGTCTCTGTGTTCAATTCAGTTGCTGTATCAGCATCCTCTCAAAATCAATACTTAGGGTTAGGGTTAGGATTAGAGGAGTAATAAGGACAGACCCCTATGTGTAGTGTGTCTGAAAAGGCCATGCAAAAGAACATATACAGCTACACCAAGTCATCAGGCACAGTAAAGTTTTGCTCTTGGACTCCAATTTGGGTGCTGCATATGGGGCCAGTTGAAATCCATGCTTAGGGTTAGGTTTAGCAGACTGATAAAGCATAGAGCCCCAGTGCTGTGTGACTACAAACATCATGTTAAAGGACTTGCAGCACTATACCAATAGGGGACCTACCACAACTTTCTTCTCTTGGTCTTCAGTAGGTCTGATGGGTTCGTGTCTGGGTTACTTTCATACTTACAGCTAGGGTTAAAGGAGTGATAGTGTAGAGCCCCATGTGAAGTGCAGCTGCACAGGCCATATCAAAGGCCATGCAGGGCCACACCAAGAGTGGGTCTATGGTAACTTTTGGTTTTTAGGCTTTGAAAGGTATAATTGGTCCATATTCAAGTTACATCCATACTTAGGATTAGGGTGAAAGGAGTGATAAAGAGTAGAGTGACATGTGTAGTGCAGCTTCAAAGAACATGGTGCACTACACCAAGAAGGGACCTATGGCAACTTTCTTCTCTCAGTCTTCAAGAGATGTGATGGATCTGTGTTCTCCTTACACCCATACTTAGGCTTACGGTTATGGTTAGGGTTAGAGGAGTGATAAAGCGTGGAGCCCCGTGTATATTATGGTTGCAAAGGCAATGTGAAAAAACATGTAGGGCCACACCAAGAGTGGACCATGGAACTTCTGTCTCTCAGCCTTTAATAGGTGTAATGGATCCATACCTGGTACCGTCTATACTTAGGGTTAAGGTTAGAGTTATGGATCTCTAAGCAAATCTCTAAGCTCTGCCATTCAGCCAGTTCTCAATCCATACTTCTGTTTACTTACCTAACTCAACCTTCCTGTCCTCATCCTTGGTCTTGTGTAAGCTAGGTTAGTAGTAGCATTTTTTTTTGAATATGGGTGAAGTATGGAAGGGGAGGAGAACCAACTCGCACAAAGCTATTCAAAAGATTCACTAGAAAGTTGGGAAAAGAAAGTGATATTAAATTAATTTAATACAGAATTTCATGTTTCATAACATTAAAACCTATTAATGTATAACAGGAAGAATTTAGTTTTATATGTCTCAAAGTGTTTATTCAGTTCCTTATTTATGTTTTTTTTTTTTTTTTTTTTTTTTTTTTTTTAAAGCCCATTAATAGTTAGTTTTTTTGCAAGGACAGATACTACAGATGCTCATTCTCATTTCATGGAAGGAATGATTGGCTTCTTGCTTGTATTCTGGTTTATCCAAAAGAGCAGAAAAAAACCTTTATCTTTTTCCTTTTTTTTTTATTTTGCTATCATACTGTGAGTCAAGTATAGACTTAGCTAGCTAAAACACAACTTTAAGAGGCCATCCAACTTTAGAATTGCCCCAAGCTGATAAAACATTTTCAGAAGCTGGTTGTTTTAGACCTTCATACTTAGACTGTCCCAATGTAAGCAGCTACATGTAATCATCCCACAAATTTTGGATGAAAATGCTTAAATAGAACTGAGTGATACCCACATCTTTAAGAGATCTTTATATTTTGGGGATACTCAGAGCATGCATAAAACAAATAAAATTTTGTCTTTCTGTTTCTGGCAGAAAAGAAGTGATAAAGAGCCAGATGACAGATGCCTTACACATCCTTTGATATTATAACTTTGTAGCTATATATTTACTTAGAGAACTGGATACTGGTCAGTAGTGGTGGTATTCTGCTCAGTAGGATACAATATAAATTCATGCCTTTCATTTGTAGGGATGCTGTAGAATCGGGTACAGAGGCACCTGTGTGAATGTGGCAGAGAGGGAGAGCTAGGGGAGAGAGGAAGTCAAAATGTACTGAATAAGAGAAGTACTCTTTAACTTTTCTGTAGATTGTAAGGCAAAGTTCAAAGCAACCAGGAGAGACAGTAGAAAAAAAATCCTGATGGGAGAATCAGATTATTTCAGTGCTTAGCTGGCAACAAGAGATTTAGACTCTAACAGCTGTTCCCAAGATTCATTCTGTTCTCTTTAATCCAGCATGTCATTTGAAAAACATTGTCACTTCTGAGAATAGGAGCCAGCATACAGGACTTGCCCGCTTTCTGGCAGTTCTATGTATTTTTGGCATTTTACTGCTGTTGATGTGACATATTGCAAAACATGTTCCTGTATAGTCAGCTCCATTCCCAAAACAACCTTCGTGACATGAAATAAGGAAAAGCTATATATTTTATCTTTCCTTTTAGTCACTTGTGACCAGAAATTTTCCTTGGTATTTGTATACTGTATTGCAGCATTCACTGATGATTGCTGTCAGTGAGCCCCTGAGTTCTCAAACACATGGATTTACAGTGAAAAGGAGGTAGTTTACTACTTTTAGATCATTTTCAATACAGATGTTTTCCTTTGGGAAATAAGAAGTTAATTCCTCCCAATGGGTGATATGTTCCTGGATTGAGCAGAAGCAGTCTGCATTTTATGAAACTAATTACTAAAAATATAGGCAAAAGAAATCAATTTGCATCAATCAAATTGAATCAATTTGCTCAGAAAAGTCATACAGGGAATTATAGTATTGCATATGCTTTATCTTTACTTTCTTCAAAATAAGACATATGAGTATTTGTGTGTGTTTCTGAAATATACCTGTAAATACAACAAATTCAGCTCTGGGGACTTGATATTTATTGCCAGTATTGCACCAGCATATGGTGAGACCTTCCTTCTTTGTGATTTGAAATTAACACCAATGTATTAAGCTAGTTTAATGGTCACATATTCTAGTGAGAAAGCAGTTTACAATCTGCTTTCTGTTTGGGCATGAGGATTGAGTTTTCAGAAATGGACACTGATACTGCAATCATATTTATATATACATTTATTTCATATACAAAATGCATGGTTGTATTTGCAAACACATATTTAGCTGTATACAACACTATGTATACTTTTACATATTAAAGTGAACATTGAGAATTCAATAAGTTCAGTCATTAATTTTGCACAAGCCATTTATGTAGCCTACATGAATAAATAATGTCTGTAGCCTGTTGTGTCTTGTTTACAAGATTAATACCTATCTATAGTAGTAGTATAGATTAATACCTACCTACCTACAAGATTATATCAACCTATAGTATCTTTGGTGATAGATTACATCTTTTTAAGTTTAAGATTGTTTTTGATAGATTTTCATTCTTATAATTGAAAATGATAATTCTAAGGCAAGGTTGTACATATGGCAGTTAGTCATTACGCATTATGTGTGATTAAAAAAAATGTGGGTTACACTATGTTTTCACATAATTTCATGGCTTTTAGAGCCAACTTATTAGCACACTTCTGCTTCACCTCTTCACCACACTGACAGCGCTCTATATATCACAATTCCATCAGGCCCCACACTCCTTTCTGTATACATCCCCACATGATCTCCAAAATTGCAGGGGTTTTATTAATCCCATGCTGTTAATGAGAAACTGAGATTCACTGAATTTTGTAAGAAGTTAGATAGAAACTAAAAATAAGAATAGAAAATGTTCAGAGAAAAAAAGCATAGAAGATAATTTGGCACAAGCCAGTACAATGAGGTGTGACATGGAGAGATAAACAAGGATTAACTGATCACTGTCCCTTTAACACAAAATCTAAATCCTAAAACAGTTTTGGAATATATTCTTTTCCTTAGTCCTACCTACATATATATTATCTTCCTATAAATGGAGCATGTGATCCTCTTACTTATACTGCATTTCTTCTTGTAATTCTTTCTTTTTCTTTTGTACATTTTCTTTGCAATCATGTCTTGGTTTGCAGTGCAATTGTGATGATACTACATTCTGTTTAAGCAGAAGCTAAGAACTATAAACAGATAGGCTGCCTCTATGTATCCTATCTATCACAGCCACAAAATAAAGCATCACATATAGATTACACAAGGTTGAGTCTCCTAGCAAAAACATAAGTTCAAAAGAACTGAATGAATGAAATTCAGTACCACTAGACAATGTATTATGGTACTTTGTGTCACTCTTCCAATAGCAGTTTTGAAAAGAACATTTAATTTCACTTAAATTTTAAAGTCTAAATGAGAAGTATTGACAATCTTAAAGGAAATCCTCATAAAAGGTGTCCATCATGCCCATAACATTCTCACTTTCATGAAAAATGAACAGCTTTTGCTTCTACCTGGGTTTTCTTCTTCAAATATTTTGAAGTAAGCATTTTTTCTTCTTCATTACAATTAACCCTAACATGATTAATATTAGACCAGTTTGCAGAGCTACAAAGGAAAGCTGAAAATTGAATGGCTGGGATGAAGACTTTTCCTGTCTTGCATTACAATAATTAGAATAAAAAAGATGATTTGAACTGTAACTACTAGCTACCTGCCATATAGTCAAGCAACAAATAGTATATGATGTACAGTTTACATCAGAGGCTCACAGGACTCTGTAGGTTATGATCAGCTCTGTTGGAGAGAGAGGATGGATACAGTCTATCAGTACAAAAAGAGCAGATGTCTATCTGTGAAGTTCACAACTGCTGTCTGGGGTTGTGAGAAAGCTACACTTACACTAAGACTGAGAGCTAAAACAATGAAAATCAAGCTGTTTATTAAGCCAGCACATTATGGAGATCCTGGCCAGTACACTAATGTCAACATCTCAACCAAAATTGAGCAGACTAGTATGTCTGAGGCAGCAGAGATGCAAGGTAGAGATTTTGAGGCCCAAGAAACAACTGGAAAATAGAAGGGCAAGAAAAAAATGCTGGTGTTTTACAAGTGCCTTTTTCTAATCACATTTTTTTTTACACAGTACATTGCAGTGATATTTGGTCTATTTTAAAGTTTACAGGAATTCTCTCAGAAGTTTGCAGCTGGCTCCACAGACAGAGTTATGCAGGTGCTGCTATGAGGTAAAGGTAAACCATCCGCTAGGTACCCTGTCTTGAGCAATGACACCTTCTTGTCTCATCTTGGAATACAGAAAAGACAGTAGTTTTTCTTCTATTGCAATGACTTTTCTGAGAGGGCATCCTGAAGTCGAATGCAGATAGACGATTGTCAGCATTCCTGCAGTAGTTCTAATGCACTGCTTCATGTATCATAAGTTGAAAACTATCATCAAGTGCATTGATAAAGTCAATTTGGTGGCAGTTCCTTGAATGATGGAAAACAAGTTTTGCTCTGTTTCTGGTTGTATGTGTGTATCATTTGCACTTAAAATGTAGTGAAGAATTCTGTGTCACAGGAGGTGATTGTGATGAGTTTCATTTTACAGAGGTGGTGAGCAATTAGGAAATGTGCTCATGAGAAAAATGCTTTTGACATATTCAGGATCTGAAAGAAATGTGTGTGATATTAATTTTGAAAATATAACCGTAGAATAGAGGTAGACCTGCTTTGTTCATTTTGTGGATGGTAAGTTAGTCAAGCAAATTTGTTCAGTCAAAACTATTTGTTAATTCAGATTGAAACTGGCAGGTTCTTTTGATCTTAGAAAACTAATGTGATACAAATCAGAAAAAAATAGAATTTTTTTAAATTATTTCCTTTTTAAGTACTATGTTTCAGTTTGCATAAACATGAACAACAAAACCTTAAGTTTCTCCATAATAATTTTCAGCTTAAAAACAATTCCTTCAATTGAGTTTTCATTTTTTGAATTGTTAAGGAAAAAAAATTGCATCTTTACACAAAAACATAAAAAATCTAGAAATTACATGAAAGAAAAGGTTTCTCACATGAGGACCACTTCCTAATATCAGATAAATAAGAATTTTATGCCTGCTTAAATTTTGAAAAATCATCTTGTCAAGAGCACCTTGTTGTAGTGAACAATATAAGAAAAAATAATCTATATAAACCATCATTTCAAAAAAAGGTGCAAATATATGCCATCATCATATGGAAATCTTTCATTCATAGAAAAAACAGGCTGTTCACAGTCTTGAGTGTTAATTTCCATGTAGGGAGAGATAAATAAAACAAAAAAGATAGACATGAGAACACTAAACAGATGCCAGTTCAGTTTAACCATTTTTACTCTCAATAGAAAAATTTTTATTATCAATAAGATTAAAAATACTTGAATACAATGTTGATAATTTTTTTGTATATTTATTTCTATTTATTACAGTACTTTACTTTTCAAAATTCTGTAACAAGTGTTCTTTTGGTCTGTTATCCATTGATATTATTCATCAATTTCTTAATCTTTTAAAGAATATTTTTGCCTCTGGTGATAAATAAATAACTACATATTATAATTAAACATTTTTCATTCAGTACTGTTAAGCTATCGTATTTATTAGGCTGCTGATTGTATATATTTGTGCATTTTTGAGTTAGAAAATACTTTCTGAAGATTACAGTATGCATTATACAAACAGAAAAAAATCTTAACAAAATGTATCGGGGCAGCCAAATGATCTAGGATGATGAAGGAAAATAACACTGTTGTCAAAATGCTATTCAAGATTTGACAGCATTCATTTTAATGGTAGAATAGAATAGCCTATTTGAACAAAACTATAGAAACTTTTCAGCTATTTGACACATTTTTTTTTATAAAACAACTTTGAATGAGCTGCCAATCATTTTTACCTGTAAGAAAACAACTAAACATCCCAGAGAGTGGTGAAAGTCAAGCTTCAAAGACTTTCAGTCCAAAGTCCTCAAAACAAATCCTAAAAAGGAATTTGTAACTAGATAAAAAACAAAAAGAGATCTTAGCTTGCAATTTTAATAACTTCAGTCCTTAGTAGGAGATCAATTTTATGCAGAGATCTCCTTGGCTTACTCACGCCTCCTGTATTCTGCTGTGGAAAAGTACTGAGATTTTTCTAATCATTACATTCTCCAGGAAGGTATATCCCTACCACAGATACTGAATAATACTACTGAGAAGTTCTCTAGGAAGCCTGGTAACTTCATCTATATCTTTATTTTGGAAGAGTGCTGTTTGAATATTTCTCTCTGTAGATAGCACAGAAATGGCTTTCGTATATTTACAAAAAGTTTTAGTGCCACTTATGTCAGCTGGGTCAGTTAATTCCCTCCACTGCTTTGCAGTTAGGAAAATCCTAAAGAAATTCAGAAGGTCCTCAGTAAGTTCCTCTCTTAATACTTAAAAAAAAATAATTCTGCACCAAGCATCTTTTTATCACACTAAAGTTCATAGAAAATTAGATATATTTGGGAATATACATGTGTATTTTAGTAGATCATTAGTTTGTAAAAATAAAACAAACAGATGTCCTGAAAGTGTTTTCAAAGCAGACAGCAGATAAGAGGAGCATAATTTAATAATTAGGAAAATATGATAAGCTATGATGTTAAACAGTGGGCATTATAGCCTTGTTACTGTCAAGCTTTATATAAGCAGTAGGAGAAAGGTATGTTTTGACAAATTACTTGATTATGAATATTTTAAATAATTGGAGAGGAATAAACATCAATTGGGAGGAGAATAGAAAAAAGCTCTTGGACATTTGCTAAATGGCAAAATGGCCAATCACACAGATATAAGAAAAAGTAAGTACACTCATTGAATGATAAAGATGTCTACAGTAAGGATTTCATATTGATCAACTTGATTATATGCTACAGAATGTGATTTTCACAAGTCTGTCACATGCAGAATTTCCAGTGAGGGATTCCATTTTCAAGAGGTAAAGAAGGTATATAGAAGAATGCACAATGTTACTCCCAAATCAATGTGGGCAAGATTTCAAAAAAAAAAAAAAAAGGTAGCTTATTAATATACAAGACAAAAAACTACTCGACTCCTCTCCTCTCCTCTCCTCTCCTCTCCTCTCCTCTCCTCTCCTCTCCTCTCCTCTCCTCTCCTCTCCTCTCCTCT
>JAUBOD010000150.1:623-12600 GCA_032353885.1 Nothura maculosa
TCATACAGAAGGCCTTTCTCTTACTCCTGTGTGGAAAAGAAGGCGTTCTTGAAGCCTTAGATAACAGAGATCAGGTACAGAATGACTAAAAAACAAGAGGATGTATGAGAGACACTTACATCCTTTTCATTAGCACTATAAGCAGACTAGCGGTCTGCTGTATTTGTCACTCTCTTGCACTGTATGCAATGCTGTCCTGTGCAGAGCACTCCATCAGACTGGAACGGCATTCTATCTGAGTTATTATATTTTCAGTTATATAAATAAGCATTTCAATTAATTTTTGTAAAATTTGTTGTCTAATTTCTATCATTCAAAACAAGAGGTACTTATGACAGTTGCTCAATAATAGATCAGTATGAACACTTCTTACCTGTGATCCTTTCTTGCTACCTGGCAGATTAATTATGAGAGTTTTCCCTCTGATTCCACATACAGGTCTGAAAAGAATGAAAAAAATATTAAATTGTTGCAGGCAAATTTCTCCACTGTAAAAACATGAAAAAGCATTTAAGAAAAATTAAGAGAAACTTCTGAGATCCATCTACAATATCTAAGAATGCTTGCTGATCATATTCTGATAAAAAGGCCCAGGAGAAGCTTCAGAAGAATCAGATGAAGCTGATATATTTTGACATCAAACTGAAAATATAAAGATTATTTTCATTTTCATCTTATTTAGATCTGTGGTCTATTAATTCTATTATTTACTTGTACTAATTACATTTCTTATCTGTTAAAAGACATGGTTCCTTTGCAATCTGGCTGATGATGTCAAATGCTGTTTGGCTTACTAGATAAAAATATGGTGGTTGCATCAACTCAAATACTTCTCTCTCTTTCTCTCTTTTTACAAGCCAACATGAGAAAGGCACAGAAGAAAGTAATCCTCAAGTGAAAATAACACTTATGCAATCCAAAATAAACAAATAAATCAGCTATCAAACTAGTAAATTATTTATTCTATTTTTTTGTCTTTAGTGCAATACATTGGTCTTGATGCAAGGCTGAACTTAAATACTCAGACACTGAACAGTAGTGCTCTTATACTTTCTATGGCTTTTTGTATCTCTTTTTAGCTAAATGCTGAAAACAAAAATAACAAAAAAAAAAACACAATAGATTTTGTCTGAAGTTTGGAAATTGTGCCTGCTGTTTTTCTTCCCTGTTTACCAAGCTAGAGGTAAAAGGGCCCAGGACTGGGATTGAGGGGATCGGAAAAGAAGAAAACTGCAAAGAGACACAGGTATGGAATGTATAGTGTGAGAGAAATTATATAATCATCTCATTAGCAAATAAAAACATAAGCCATAAAAAAGATGGAAAGAAGAAAAATAAGTTTCTTGATAGACTGCTGCCAAAATTTGAGTCAAAAAACATTGTTTGTGGGGTTCTGGCTACCTTTCCTGGATTTCTTTGTAGTATGGCATTTTCTAGTAGGGTTACAAGATTTCTTGTGATAACTGTCATAGTGTTTACAATTAAATAGCGTAGGGGCTTTCTCTGTGCCACAAAAATAAACATCTGATATTACAGTCAAACCAGCCTGAACATGAGAGAAATCTTATTGTCAACTGTCAGCTTGAATATTGCCTGACCCCTCACCTTTCTTTCTCTGTATTTGCTTTTTACATGCCCCTTCAAGTCAAGAAAGTAACTCTGAGCTAAGACAGAAGCCTAGGCAATCCCATGCTGCTGCAAGATAGAGAGGAAAAGCCCAAGTTAAAGAATCGCTGTGGTGGTGGTAGTCTCTGGGAACATCAGGGGCACTCAGAGGATGTAATCTACCAAAGAATCAAAATAAGGGAAACGGGAAGAATTTATAGTGGTGCCTGACATTTAATTCATTTTGTCATGTTCTTTTTGAATTCTTCATTCTGCTTTAAGTGATTTTGAGCAATATCAGTTAAATAACAGTCACCAATAATAAAACGGACTAAAAGAGCAGCCATTCTCCAGCATGCAAGGAGTTTTGGCTGGTAACAAATGCATCCAGCTGCTCACAACAGAAATGGAGCTGCCAAAACTTCTCCAGAACATGCAGAAACAAGTAAAAGCGAGTGAGAACTGCACGGCTTGCAAAAAATACTGGTTGTGCTTCCAGCATAAAAAATGCAGAATGTGCATGCTCTCCAGGTAACTTGGGAGGTAAATGAACAATATTCCTCAAAAAGAGGAACACTCGAGAGAGATGCTGTATATCTCCTGTTATCCTCAGCCCTGTGAGGCAAAGAATAGATTGTAAGTAGAAAAAAAAAAGCCTGAAAAAGAAAAAGAATGGGGATAGAAACAATGGGGTGGAAGGAAACACAGAAGGCAGTAAAAACAGTGGATGTGGGAAGAAAGAGTTACAAAAACAGATACATCTTTGGATGTAGAGGTAAAGGACATGATTGCACTGGAAAAAGTACATAATCTGGCAAGGAAGAAACTGTGATGTGAAAATAATGAATATGTAGGTGAGGAATCAGGGAGCGGGCTTAAAAGCCTCAGTAAAGACCAAGACGGCAAGGGGAGACAAGTCAAGTAAGGAATCAAATGAGGGGAAGACAGAGTTTCAGGACAAGGGCAGTTCAAAGGCCACAGAGAAGAAAAGGAAAATTGCAGCAAACACGGAGAAACCTCTATGACCCTCCAAGACATTCCCTGCTGCGGCTTAGCTGAGAATCCTAAATGAGATGGTCTCACTGCTTCCTGTTTATCGGCAGCTTCCTAATGCTGGCCCTACAACCTATGTTGGAAGACTACCTATAATCTATAACAATTTCTGTAAATTCAAGTGATAAAAGTCAAAGTGCTTGATGTAAAGTTTCCAAAATTGGGGGTGATTCATAGGAGCTTAATACTTCCTCATGCAACTTTTGTTTTTGATTCCTTTTAAAAGCACAAGGGGTTACACGCACAATTATCTGTAAGGTAGTTACCACAGGTGCAGAGCACATCCCGCAAGAGAAGGAACCTCTGGAACTAAAGCTTCCTGGTGTCATTAGAGGTCTCTATAAGTGCAGTTAATGTAGAACTTCTTAAAGACTAAATCATATATTTTTATATGGCATATGTGCCTCATTTAGTCCCCAGGTGTGCCTGCCAGCAATCAAGGTTACATACAAAATATAAGTACTGCATGCAAGACAATTATCTGGGGAACAGTAACAGAAGGTCCGGCTTCACAGCTGGCAAGTTACTCTGCAAAACCAAAAACTAGACTCTGTCACAGAACCTCTGTGTATCACTGGACAAGCCACCTAAGCAAACTTTTCATAAACAAAAAGTACTTGCCTGTTCCTCACTTCTGTGCATTCAGCTTGGCCCACTGAGGTCTGATTTGTGGAAGTGCTGATTATTTAAAAGTCAAAATGAAGGTATTGAGAGCTAAGCTTGGAATGACATTTAATGTCAAGTATTCAGACACTTCTCAAATTGCGTACCTAAAATCAGTGTATGTTTTTGACCTCTATCAATGTATGTCTCAGTTCTTATTGTAAAAGGGGGATAAATAAGTGACCTCAATCTACAGGGTTTTCTGAGAAAATATATTAGGAATTTGTAGCTCATTTATGGGTTACAGTAAAAAGTAGTTTAAGTCCCAAAGGAAGCGAGTATGCAGTCAGAGAAGATTCTGAATATAAAGCAGCAAAAATTATATAGAAGTGCACATAAGACAACCGAAACCAAGAAAGCTATTTTTTGCTCCCTCTAGCTTACAGAAGAATTCTATTAAAAAAGGTGAAAAAAAGTAAAACATGTACAATCACACAGAACTGAGATTGCATAAAAAACACAGTACTGGAATTATGCAATACTTGAGTACTCAGGTATGATTTTGATGTTATACAAATATGAATGTTTTGTATGCTGTCAGCTAGGGCTAAAGTAATGGAGTTTTTATGGGCAATTGTTTTGAAAGCCTAATATGATTGTGTGCAGTATCTTTGTAAAACATTTTCAGTATAGGTTCAGGGAAATTTATGTCTTGCCATTCTCTTCAATGACTACTGAAAGTGGCTGTAAACTAAGGGACACTTTCTTGCTCTATGTACAGAAGAATGAGGATGCAATCCTGCATTCTGGTTCCACTACCTTTACAAGCACCTTCTAGCTACCCTGAGCACACCACAGCCTAAACCAAATTTGGTTGTGCAGTCCCATTGAAACAGCTCTGCTTGCTGCTGCTGCGCTCACTGTTATCCCTTCCCTTTAGATAAAGGCAAGCTATGATCTGAAATACTGTATCTGATATAAAGATGAAAATACTTGCTGTTTTGGACAGAATCCAAAGATGGTAATTTGCTAATATTGCCCTTGTACCCACACAAAGTGCTACAAGAAGTTTTCAAATACTCTGTCAAATCTTCAAAATTCTCATCTAAATGTTCATTAAAAATACACGCACCTCAATACAAATAACCTGTCTGCAAGTTCCTTCTTCATTCATTACTTCTATAATTATTTTGTTGTTGTATCCCCATTATTCAATGAGAAACTGAAAAACTGTAAGAGCCATTAGCTTTTAGCTACCTTGAAACAATGTGCAAGCACAAATTAACTTATGAAGTGTTTTGACACTAAGTCTATCATAATAAAAATGAAACATAACTCTGAATATCTGCAAGAAATACCATGAACAGAAGCTGCTGAAAGAAATACAGGATAACAAGAGTTGTTACTGGAAGAAAAGAACGGCAAATAATCAAAGAAATATCAGTGTTTAGGGGTTGAAGTATTAAAATCTAAAATCATGAGATAAAATACCTTATAATTTAATCAAGGATTCTTTAATGATACTGGGATAAAATGCAACATCAAAACACTTGCATTATTCTTTTTTTCCTTTTCTTTCTTCTAAAATAAGCCTTTTGATACTTGATGACCAATGTACTGAAGAACATTTCACTCGCTACTGAAATGCCACAGCTCTAAGTGAAAACACAGCTGTTTAACAGCATCCATCAATAAAACAAATAGGTTGTCAAAGCAAATACAGGCAAACACAGTGCCTAATGGAAACTCCAAAAGGAACTTCATCAGAGAGTGCAATTACCATTCCAGGAATTTGACCACTTCTCTGTGGTTAAGATTTCTAATTTGAGAAAAATGGTATTCATCAATTATTTCTGCCTAGTTATTCTATTACCTTCACTATTTCCAGGGAAATAGTTCCCTTCATATTTTGAAAGAAATATTCTTACCTAGAGAGCATGCCCAGAGGAGTAACATTAAGTGATCCCATCAACATTGCCAGGGCCATCCCTGGGGCTTCTCGCTCTATTACTTCTTTAGTGGCCTGTAATCAAAGATTAAATAGCAAAGTGAGTGAAAACCACAAAAATGACAAGAAAATATGAAACCAGCTAGTAAATTTGGGGTAGGAATATCTCTCCTTTATTTGTTTCACACTCCAAAGATGTCCATGATAAATTCTTAGTACTGAAAGCTTTTAAAGAATTTTCTATTGGCTGTAAAATAAGGAAAGGGAGTGGGACAGAGCACGGTTAGCTGAAAATTTAAAGTTAGGCCCTTAAATATATAAAACATTAACCAACACCACATAAATAACAGCTCACTAACAGAAACAGAAGAGATTTGGGAAGTAAACAGAGAGAAAGATTTAATACAAAGAGAATACTAAATGTTGTCATCACCTTCTCCTCAATCTCACTCGCATTTTCCTGTTGAGATTTTCTCAGGGACGAGAAGGGCGAATCACTTTGAGCAAAAGACAGAAAAAAAAATCGCAAAGGGAAGCCCAGGTAGCAGGCAGGCAGGAAAGAGCACAACAGTGATGGCAGTGGCAGAGGCCGAGCCTTGCCTTCCCATCCTGTCAGCACAACAGCCATTCCACACGGGCTGGCGGCCTTTGTCCACTAGCAGTCCCTGCACAGTGAGCATCAAAAGGCTGAGAAGCAGAGCCTGAAAATTCTTGTGCTTTTTGTCCCTTTTGCACACAGAGAATCACTTGGGAAATTATCTTCCAGGGACACGCATAAGTCCTTCCTTCCTAACATAATTTTTCTCAAATGAAAGCAGGCATTTTTCTACAGTCTCCCAAACTCTAACTTGAGTTCCAGCTTAACACTGCAGAGGAAGGTTACAGTCCCCACTGCCTTCTCACTCCTGTCACAGCTGTTGCTCTTTTGGACCATCTGATTCATGCTCTGAATCAAAGTTCTAACTTACTTGGCACAACCAAGATGTTAGCAAAGCTCATAAAATTGTGAAATTCATTGTAAAATATCCAGCAAAAGGCCATACTTTGGTGGTACAATTAATCAAAAGGAACAATAGAAAAGCACTACTTTAATGTGAGGGATCTTTGAATAGGCTAAATTTTCCCGGCAGTTTGATAAAGTAAAAGAATGAAAGGGAAATAAAAATAGACAGATGGTTTCGTGCGGAAGATTATTTTATAAATCAGATTGTGTATTTTTAGTAAATACCTAGTTTCTACATAGAAATACAAAGTTACAGAGAAGAATGACAGAGTTAGTTAGTAACAACACTGTAAGGATGTAGGAGTCCTAACTGCAAAGCACTATACTTAGCTATAGGGCTAAGAGAACACTTTACAAGAAGAAACAAAACATAAAAACAAACAAAAAAAAATCAGTGCATCTCTTCTATTGGCTGCAGAAACACACATTTTCACTTATATTTAACACGCTTTACAGAAATAGATCAGCAAATGTCAGGCACAACTATTGAGTAAGGGTTCCCATCTCCTACCTACAAGCAAAGTCAGCATGTGCGAAGCAGCAGCTTTGACTTTTACCAAACAACTTAAATTCAACAGCTGAGACCACTAGTTGTTCTTATTTCCAGCACAGCATGTGGGTTTTAGTATCTGCCATCTTCCATTCAGAAACAAAGCAGCACACAAATACAACCTACGGTCTGTACTACCACAAAAGGAAAATGAGAAGAAACAGGCTAGAAACAATGTAGGATACACTTAAAACTTAAATCTCTCCACAGTGAGAGGTTGCCAGAAAGCTGAGATATTATCGATCACATATTAATAATTCCAAAGACTGTCCATATACCTGATGATTTTTGTACTATAGATGAAACATGCATTGCCATGGTGTAGGATGAAAAAATAGGTGATGCACTGAATTGTGTGTGTGCATACGCTGGGAGTATGCATTTTATTTTCAGCTAATACCATGCTTCAAAGCTATCCAAAACTAGTTTTAAATATAAAGCATATTTAGAGATTTTTTTTGCCCTTGAGCACAGTGACACTTTGAAGATATCATTAGTTAAAATTCTGAAGAGGCTTCAAAGGTAGAACAAGATGCAAAAGAGTTCCATAAACAATGATCTTGCAGCTCAGGGAGTCCTTCAATGAAATTCAAGTCCATTTGCCAACTTCACAAGAAAAATGACCTTCACAAAAAGTCACTGCTAGCAGGCAATGTGATTATTAAAAATGTATAGACTTCTCAGCAGCAAAATCTGAAAGGGCAGAAAGTTCAAACAGCTGTATAACCCTCAAAATAGGCTTCTAAATACATTTCTTCCAAAATCTACGTGTTTACATTTATTACTGGAGGCAGACTTCTATAAACTGGGGAACACTGTCTGCTCTCACATTTGCAGCCTAAGTGGATAGATTTAATCAAAATGGCTGCTGCTACGTAAAAGCCTTTTGCAGTGACATCTGCGGCTTAAATCAGCCACCAGAGAATCCACTCTTGGCATGTCCTTAACTAACACATAACTTAAAATGCGCAGTGCATAGGAAATGCAGTCACCGTGTCACTAGCAGCATTTTCTTAATTACATAACATATATATGGAAATATATATATATATATATACATATATATATGCAGGCATACACACAAAGGTATATTTATGAATGACACTAGCTGGGCTGTAATGATTGCAAATACTTTGCATCTATCTCTAGCAAGCGCTAGTTTCCCCAAAAAGCAGCTTACTGAAGTGCTGTTCACCAGCTTTTCTGATGTTTCTGCCCAGAGAGAGGGCAGAGAAAAGTCAAGCTCTATCCTCACCTGCATTCACCTCAGGACTTAACTTCCAGGTGCCAATATTCCCTATTAAAGATTTATAGTGTCTCAGTATCCTTACATTTTCACCAATACTCTAGAGGGGGTTGAGTTAAGATTGTTAAAACTTTGTTTCATGGACAAGTTTAGATACTTTTACCACAGTTATGAAAAATAAATCAATAAGCCTGTGACTTACTGAAGCTAGTCCCTTACACTGCATCACAATTCAGTTTTCCTTTGCTGACTTGACAGGACTAGAGGATACTGCGGTTTTGGGACACTGTGCAAGAGAGAATATAATGAATGCACTAAAGTCAAGAAATTTAATATGTTTATCACAGCTAAAGACTGAAATATTTTAACATTAAGGGAGTCAGATGTTTCCAGATTGACGGTCTACAAATAAATATGTTCGCACTTCATGTCTCATAACATTTAATGTTTTTAAATTTTAAGACACTCCATGATCACATTACTACTAGTACTATGCTTACAGTTTCCTCTCAAATGAGGAAAATCTAAGAAGCAAAGTGGGAAAATGCTTTCACAGGGTTCTTGGTTCTCTCACCATCAGCCAGCTTTTGCTTGCTGCAAAATACCACAGTATTTCCACAAAAACAAATCACAAATCAAGACTATTGTTCCTGGATCTCTCACCAGTGATGATGACCTTACTACTTAGAAGACTTAAGACTACTTAGATGACTTTACTACTTTAAAGAAGGAAGAAAATGAGGAGATTTCAGTCAGAGTGAAATGCCTTCATCAGGACTCAAACTTCTCAAACCTAAGGCTTATGGCTATATTAAAAGTGGATGAAAAATACCTGAGAAAAATTGGCTGAAATATCAAAACAATATCAAACAAGCTGTCCTACTTCCTGCCCTACTCCCCTACAGTGATGGTACAAGAGAGATGGAGACAAGGTACAGTTGGAAGACATACGTTCCTCAGAAACAGAAGCATTAAGAGGTAAATACATACGTTAGGAAAGACCAGGAAATGCAAGAGGGTGACCTGGAGGTTAGAGACAAACGAGGCCTGCAGTTGTGACAGGAGAAGGAAACGTGAGAAGCCGTAAGGAAGCCTAAGCAGCATATGGGACTGAGGACTCTCAGAGAGAAAACCTGGGCAATAGGATGGGAGTGCAGCGATGACAAGTGAATGGACTGGGATGGAAATAACAGTGAAAAAGGTGGCTTGGAGGAACAACAAATGAGGGAAAAAAACAGACGTGGAAAACAGACAGGATATGATGGCACTGTAAGGCTGTGTGAGAGGCTGGGATGCAATAGGATTGCAAGCGGTTGACAAGAAGTTTATACTTCAGAGAGAAGATGGTAGAATAAGTAGAGACTAACAGAATTAAGTACTTATTGCACAAAACTACCCAGTATTTAATCACTGTGCCTATGAGAGCGACTTTTCTTATCTACTTCATTGTCACATGAATGAACCCAAAATCTTTTTAAATATAGTTTTGGCTGTTTTCAAAGTGCCTTTTCACTCGAGTTAGGGCATTGTGCTCCCAAGCCAACTGATGTATTTTTAGATATCTTTGACGTAGCTGTGGTTGCTTAACAGATGGCCCGCTGCCAATGGGCTCTGCAGAGTTCTCTGCCACTTCATTTCCTCCTTCGCCCTGCACGTAAATTGAGGCAGCGCAATCTCCAACCTGTGGAAGCCCTTCCAGGTGGTTCCGGGAGGATACACCCACTGCGCACTCATTTCATTGGAGACCTAGGACTCGTCTTTTACGAATGCTCAGAAACCCCCTGTCTTTCTCTTTCAGATATTCACTTAGATAAAGCTGGACCTCTCAAGAATATGTAATGATCTGAAACATTTTATATACCTTTCAACAGTTTGGGGAGGGTAATATAGCTCTATGTTTTCAACTACAATGCAAGTATGAGACTGGGAAGTCATAATAAATTTGATTAAAATGATCAAAATAGCCTCTGTTAGAAATACTTTTTTTTATTGAAAAAAATCCAACTCTGGCTCTGCAGAGCATATAATAAAGCTACAAAATACTATGGTGCTCCATATGTAAGAGTTTATGCAAATTATGTCAAGAATGAGCAATTTTGCTTATAATTTATATTTAACAGACTACAGAATTAGCATAGATAATGGATTAAAGCTATTTTGAGCTTTACACTGAAAGCAGGAGTCTTTGGAAGGCCTAACCAAATCCAAGACTCCCCCTGCAACACAAGTGTCAGCCTGCTATCAAATCTCAGATGACTGGACACAGAAATCCGGGGACAGAACAGTCAAATATGCAATAAAAATGTCAGCCACGTCTCTCAGTGAGATGTGTAAGGAGTGTGCACATCAGGGACAAAAATTGCCTCTCTTGGGTTAGAGCTCAGATACCTTTTTCAAGGTTACTTGGTACATCTCTGCTGGAGATAACACATATGCCTATAATTTATATTCACAAGTCAGCTATTTCGGTTTATTCTCTACTTCTCTACTCATATTCTGCAGGGAAGGAAATAAGAGTTTAGAAAGATCTAGACTAGAACTTTGAACCTAAAAAATTAATGTATCTCTTTTTTCTATTAGTACAGTAAGAAATAAAAGATTGAAGCAATTCACTTCTTTCAATACCCTGGGAAGTTTTTAAATGAACATCAGATTTCAGCCACCCAAAGTCTCATCATGATGATATTCCTTGAAATTTCCTTCCTTCACACTCCCAATATTCTGCACCAGCAGAAGATGTCTCCCAGGGGTAGACCCCTCCCTGTCCTCCTAGGACTTCTGAGAGATTATTTCCATAGTGCCACATGCATCTCAGAAGCTCACAGCCTGTGCGTAACCATTTCCTGAAGAGCCAGTCATCACTGAGTACTCCTGATGTGGGCCTGTACACAGCATCACCTGTGTCATGCTTGTGGAGTGGAGAACATCCAACAGCAGTGTCCATCACTATGATCGGGCCCACAAGCCCCTATGGACCTCTGGTGCTATGTGGACACCAGGTTGGTGCTGTTCTGCCATGGGAACCTGATCCTCCTCATGAAGCAACTACCCAGGCCCCTTTCAGTGTGCAATAATAACAGACTTGATCAGAGTCTGGTGATTCTCCATTTGGATGCTCCTGTTATGTCTTTTTGATGGCAAATGCTGCCGTGTCTGTCATATGCATAGTGACACACACAGAGAGCTCTCCGAGGCTTGTATGACTTTGTTTCATCCAAAACCAAACAGGTCTAAAATTATAAGGGGCCTTATTCTATCTCCTTCTCCCTCCTATCAGGGCCAGCTTGGTACACACTCCCTTATTACATGACACGATTCCAGATCCCTTTTCTTTTCTCAAAGTCTACATACAGTGAAAGATGGGTGAAACCCTGATTAATGTAGACAACTAACACAGAAACCCACAACCTGGTACACCTGCACACCCCCTGCAATTTCCCCATTACAGTAATAGTTCTGGCGCACGAGAAGTTGATTTGAAATCTGCTGGTGTTCTCAGCATATCAACATCGGCTCTGCTGGCAGCTAGATCCCAAACACTGTGGAATGACAGGGATCCCTACAGATTTTAACTGCACGAGGAGCAAGTGTCACAATGATTGCTGCTTGATTTGACTAAATATACAAAAAGTCTACTCTGTGCTCGGTTCCTCACTGTATCCACGATTCTCATACCCTGCCCCTTCCAAATTCCCTGTCTCTCCCTCCAGTCAGATTCATCATACTATTCATGTGATTTATCATTATTCTAAAGGCTGAGGAGTCTGGAAATGACTCAAATATCCTTCTTATTTATAAACCAATATCAGCACATGGTTCTGTCAGGAGAATTCCACTATGTTTATGCAAACGAAAAAAACAGAATCTTCAAGGTCAGAAGGGACCTCTAGAGCTCATCTGGTCCAACCTTCCCGCTCCAGCAGGCACACCTAGAGCAGGTGGCACAGGGCGGCATCCAGGCGGGTTTTG
>JAUBOD010000150.1:12700-36022 GCA_032353885.1 Nothura maculosa
CACAGTAAAGAAGTTCCCCCTCACCTGCAGGTGGAACCTCCTGTGCTTCAGCTTGCACCCATTACCCCTTGTCCTATTACTGGCCATGACTGACAAAAGCTTGGCCCCCTCTTCCTTACAAGCCCCCTCTTCCTTACCAAAAAAAGCCTGCTTGGTTCCAGTACCTCTGAAAACACTTCAATGACTTCAGCAAGACCCAGATATATATTTAATTTGCAATAGTTGAGCTTAATGATATCATTATTTTTTAAGCAAAGAATTATCTGGGAGTGTGTTACATAATCAAAAAAGCAGTGTGTATAACCTTCCTGAAAGACCTCTCTTTCATCAGCTGAAATGAAACTACTCCAGAGATTTCTGTCACTATACTCAGGTTAATTTTTATTCACAACTTGCATACAACTTGGAGAAAGAGGCTTTGTTGCATTTTTATACACTGTGAACCTGAAAAGCTAAATGAAATCAGTAGAAAAACAAAACTTGGACTTGCAACTTGTCTTGGTACCTCTGTAGGTTTCTAAGTTCTGAGTTAGCTCTGATTTTAGTGGATTTACATAAATTTGCTGACCTCATTCACTTCACAGAAATGTTAACAAAATGGCTGCACCTGAACAATAAAGCCATATGCATTTCTCATTAAAACTTTGAGTAATGTTAGTAATAATCCAATTCCTTATATTTACCTCACTTGACAAACATTATTTTAATGTAACAGAGATTATTAATTAGCAGTTTTAATTAGTAATTAGTAAACGTGTAAAAAAACATTTAAGCCATACAAGCTGGCCTTGATTTTATGATACTGCTCATCATCTGTGCATTGTGATAAAACTAAAATAACAATCATTTTCAAAAAACAGTTAACCAAGCAACTAAAACACTTGTAAAATGATTTTCTATGCTATGAGGAAAGCATTTATGTTCTGTGCGTATTTCTGCCGCCTGCCAGATGCTGTTACAGCTGGATGAGGATGTGTTTAGCCAGTGTCAAAAGACAGTATATTTGTACACAGGGAGAGGTTAAGGGGGTTAGCATGTTAGAATAACATTTGGAAACAAACCACTATACTTGATTCTTAAAAAGGGCCAGACAAATGTTTTCTTTTCTGGTCCTATATTTCAATGCAAACTGCTATACTTCCTATTTCAACTCCCATTTCATGTCAAACTGCATTCCTAGTTGTCCAAGAAAAATAGTACAACAGAAGATTTGCTGGAAAACAAAGTGATACATTTCTGCTATTACGGAAATATTATTAATTTTCTTTATTTGTTGTGATTATTCTTTTAACTTTTCCCTCAATTATTTCAAGTTGCTCCACAGAAGAAATTACACTGTTCATTGTAGCTGTTATAGAAATTAAGAAACTGGAAAAAAGTATGGGCTTTTTTCTCAGCCAATCACATAATCATCCAGTAGAAATGGGCTAAAGTTCTCAATGTGTAAATAAGAATTCTATAATAAATGCAACAACAACACAATTAGCTTTAACTAGTGTTCTGATCAAGAGAGAGTTTGCTCTCATAAAAAATACCTTATATCATAATTATGTGTATTGTTGCTTTGATTATGTATCTATGTGAAAGTGAGATGAGGTAAAGTTTGCTTCATTTCATACAGAATTAATGCCAACTTGGGTTTCCTTCTAAAGTAAAAAAGGATATTAGATAGTGAGATCTACAATTACGTATGAGGAACACTCATCCCTCTGCTTGGCTGTGATAGTAAGACCACAGGAAGCAAAAAGATCCCATTCTTTGGAGATTCTCATCACTCCAGACAGAATACAAATCTGCCAGCAGGAAATATCTGCTGCTTTCTCTAAGGGCTTGCCCAGTCTGTCTACAGTGAAAGAATCAAGTCTTTATTTGCAATTTGATTCTCAAAATAAAATCCTGTGCAATGCTTTAACTCTGAGACACTTGTTATCGAGGCTGAGAATTGGAACCCTTTTCTCTTGACACCAGCAGCAGCAGCACTGCCTACTGTAATTACTGCCTATGGTTTGCTGCCTAGTGTCAAATATGAATATTGCCTATGAATGTTCATGAGAGTTTCTTCCACAAGAACCTCCTTCAAAGGCTCTAAGACAGTCAATGTACTACTGAAGAACAACAAAATATTCCTCCTAAAATACGCCTTCACTGTAAAGGATGGAATACTGAGTGATAATTCTGCAAGAATATATCATGCCAATTCCAATACCATGGACTTGCTAGGAGTTTTTCACTTACTCTGAAGATGCCCTTGCAGAGCATCCTTATTCCCAAGGCAAGTGATAAAGTCTAACATTGAAAGTCTCAAGGCAGCTTTGCCAAAACTTGAAGGCTCCTTGAAACAATTCTTCAGTGAGATCCAATAAGAGAATATAGGCCTTCCTAGTCTAAACAGCTTGTTCATACAGATGTACCTGAAGGATGCCCTCAGTGGAACCGAACAATTAAAATGAACAACAGAACTATAACAGACCAGAATAGATTCTAAAACCCAAGGTGAATATACAGGATTATTTAACTCCTGGCACAAATCACTTTTTTTTTTTTTTAAATAAATCTTCACAGATTCTCATGAAAATAGCTGGATAAGAAATTTCTTAAAGGGAAGATGGAATTTGATGTTCTTAGGACAAAGTCATGAGGGTCTTACAGCACTGCTATTTCAGGAATACTTTCAGCCCATTATCTTTAAAGCAATCCCCTTTGACTTTAATACTGCAAAAAAGTAAAATCTAGATAATTCAGCTCTCTTAGCATAGCTCTCAAAAATGCACTGTGATTGTACAGCTCCTACCAAAACAACAACATTATTAAAAACAAAAAAGTACCGTGTTGGAAGTGATGCAGTACGGAGCACTGAAACGAAGCCACTAGAATTCTTAAACTATTCAGAATGAGGAATGTTCAGTATAATATGCTCACCTTCTCTTCTGAAATTTGGGTTTTTATTAACTAAGCTTTTACATAGCTAATAATACAACAAAGTGCATATAAAATGTTTTCCTCTAATTTGTTAAAAATTTCATTTAAAATTTCAGTTAAAGCTAATTTTTACAGTTTAAAAGATGCAATAATGTCTTTCATATGCTAGGTAAAACCAGCTCCATCACTTAATAACACTTCTCAGCTCTAGGAATCTTTCATATACTTTCATATTAATGCAAATTTGTACTGTACAGACCAATATCCTTTCATCTCCTAACTGCTCAGTTCTTAACTTTGAAACCTCTGAAATATCTTATTTTCATGGAGGCAACACTTCACTGAGATAGCTACAGCAACATAATTACTATGTATATAAGCACTTCCCAACCTTCCCCTACCCCAAACACACTTGATGAGAGAATCTGGACTTAACTTCTGGCAGCAGTAAGTTTTGCAAAAAGGTTTTTTTAATTATTATTAAAAAACACCCACAGTTCATTAAGTTTGGAAGCATAGAAAACAGATTTATCTCTATACTAGCAGGGAGTTCTGTGGAAAGCTGCAGTTTCTAACTGGCAATGCAGAACACACTCTTAGAGAGGCACAGGGCAAAACTCGGTCCTGTCTCTGCACACTGGACTGATTAGATGGCATTTAATGCAGGAATTGATGTCTAAGTTGTTCACTATCACAGTAATGTGGTTCGCATTCAGAGAAGCACCTATGAAAATTTTAAGTCTAAACAGGCAGATTAACTTTAAATTTTAATTGCAATTTCAACATAATGTACACAGATAAGAGAGACAGTAATTCAGAATAAAAGAGATACCATAAGCATCTAAATTTAGTCGCTCAAGATTCAAGAGATAAATAAGATCCTTTAAAAACAAACTAAAAATGATTAGAAAAAAAAAGAAACAGACAGATATATAATATTTACAGGAAAAAATATAGCCTGTCTTAAAAATGTGGCAAGCTATTAATTGGAAAATAATGTTCCAGACAGGTTAGTAAATTCATTTTTTCCTATGCCTAGGAAGTGAAAAGAAAACTACAGTTACAGATTGTTTCTTGCCTGCAAAGAGGAAAGGTGATTTAATAGCAGCCTCTCATTAAGATGATGCAGGAAAAAACATTATTAGGACAAAAGGGAATCCAAAGAAACTTCATTGTCTTTGTTTTTCTCATTCCAGGAATCACCAGTGTGAAACATGAGATTATAGTAAAACCTGAATGAAATGTAGGAGAAATTGAAAGAGATCTTAGTTTTTAGGATTTCTGTAGATGCACTCAATTCTGCATACCACTGGATAAACAAAGAGTATTTTGTTTGAAAAAAATAAGCTTCAAGAAGGAGCTCCAAGAAGGAAGGATATTGTACATATTAAACAGCATTAAGCCATTCAGTTTTTCCACTCCTGAAAAGGAAACTGTAGCCCAAGGCCTAAAATACAGCTTAAAATGTAGGTGTCACTCAATTAGCTTCAAAATCAGCAAAACCTGTTTCTTCAGGGACATAGAGGATTGTCACAGTTCCAATAAAAACTTATTTTACAATCTTCAGTTCACAAGGAAAAATATTAAAAGAAAAGGCTAATTACAGTCTAAAAATATTTCATGAAAGCAAACAACAAAAGTAGAAAAAATGATTTAGTGTTGCTACAGCATATTATAAAAGCAATAAAAGACTAAATTAAGCAAAAATTGAGATACAATACCAGATAAGATTTCCCAACCATGAAATCTACTTGCCTTTATCAGTCTTACAAATGAAGTGAAAGAAACTTGAGCATATTGAAATTTTAAAACTTGTCTGGACAAAAGAACAAAAGAAATCTACTGTGGGGAATAATTCTGCAATACTCATTGAAGGATGGATAAATAGTTCTTTTCAATGTCTAATATTTGTGAATATATTAGTTTATCTAGGGAAATTCACTGTCTTGAAGCCACAGGTATTGTCTCAACAAGGAAACAAGAAGAGACTGTATCTTAATGATAGCGTTTACATTTATACATTGGAAAAATGTAAACATCTTTTCCTAACCTCTACTCAAATAAAGGACATGTGAATAAAAGGAAATCTAGATGATATCGTGTTTATTTTTTCCCCGGATAAAAAGAAAAAAAGAAAAAGTCATGGGTTGCAAATTGTAATACTAAAAAGCAATCTCATAAAAATAGTATAGCATTGGTTTGAGCATTTTTCAAGAAAAAGGTATTTACCACTAATTAAACAGGTAACAGCAGTGTCACTGAAATTTACTCTGCCTCACTATACCTTCAACAGAATTGCTACATGAATCGTGACTGCAAAAGTTTTCATCCCTGCTGATGTGTGAAATAATAGGCACATATCTTCTTTAGCGTCACATGTATCATTGACGTCATCCATGCCAAAAATCAAACAAATATGTCCCAGACAGAATATACAGAGATCTAATAAAATTTGAATTCCAAGGGATAACGATCATTCTGTAGGATGTATTACTCTTAAAACAAACAAAAACAGTTGAAACTGAAACCAGCGATTATAGGGATTAGGATGGTGGAAAACCTGGCAATCAAGGGGTAACAAAATGATCATGCTTAAATCCACCTTTCTTTCTGAGAGCAAAAGATTGTATGTTATTCATGAATTTATACTTTTCAGAAACAACAGCAAAAATATGACTACATCATCACAAGGAATACTATTAACGGAGAAAACTTAAAACCTGCTTTAAAGTGAGAAGAGACTACGCAAAAAACAATCTGGGGGATTTAGACACTGGAGTTCAACAAATTGCTAAAACTAGAACTGCAAAAGGTTTTGACCAAACTTACTATCAGAGAGAATATGTAAGAAATGAGGAAGAGGAAATAAAACTGAGATACAGTTAGGCTGAGAATAGGAAATTTAGTGATTTCAGAAAGGGAAACTTTACATGCCATAAAATCTCACAACTTTTCATGATTATTCCAGAAATTATTGCCAAATCTCTTTTGTTGAAAAGTGCACACATTAGATTAAAAAAAAATAGCTTAACAAAATCCAAAATGACGGAATAATTTTGAATTACTTTGTTTCAGAAGTGTGATAGATCTTGACAGATGTTCCTGGGGCTTTGGGTGCAAATTTTTCTTTGCTTCTTCAATAAAATGCTGATTCATTTACAGATTAAAAAATATTACATATTCTTTCAACTCAATACAGTCTTTCTACTGTGCAATAAAATACTTATACCATTTGTACCATATCTTGACCATTGCAGATACAAAGCTGATTTTCCAGGATATCTCACTAAAGCATCTGGAAAGCACTGCAACAATCTTCCAGTAGCTTAAAATTCAACCAAGAAAATGCCCAGAAGGTTTATTTTCAGTCAGTGGGCTTCTCATGTTCTTCTGCACTTCAATTTAAAGTCTATACAACCTGAATTCTACATGAAAACAAGTAACATTTTCTAAGAGAAAATAATTAACATGCACCAAAAGATGCCTTATTGCTGGGATAAGAAATGAGCTCTAGACGTGTCCCGCAGTCCTACAGTCCTAGAGCAAATATTCCTACTTATCTCACATCCTCAGATCAGACAATAATCTAAGAAGTAGCAAAACAGGTAAAGTAAAACGGAGAGTTAAGTCTTGGCAAAAAGAATTGCCATTCAGATCTGTTCCAGTTACCAGAACTCTCAATAGTGTGAAGCTGGTGGGAAGTGAGAGACTCAGCCTACTATGTCTAAGCGCTTGTAAGGTTGTGGAAAAAAAATGTTTGGAGAAACAAGGCAGAGTTGGAAAGGCTAAGAAAAGAGAGGACGGGAGAGTCTAGGATATCTTACTAGGAGCCAAGGTTAGCGTTCACCTGTTCTTCAGAGCAGGATACAAGATATCTAGGTATATCTAGAAGCTCATGTGAAAACTGGGAGAACATTCCTACTGGCTTTTATTTGGAATATTATTTGCTGTACTGGAAAGCATTACACACAGCGTGAAGTTGGTGCTGGCAGCAAACTGCTATTTCATAGAGCATTTCTTATATTCCATAGCTAGTCTTGCACAAGAGGCAGCTGATTTAAGGAATGCTGACGCCTGTAAGATACTAGTTAGACATAATTTAGGATGTTTAGGGTGTCTCTGAAAATAGCAACAATATATATCTGGAGGGATTGCCACCTGAAGTTAGAAGGATGTCACAATGATTTTAATCATAAGAAGACTTTATTATGAAATTAACAGGCTCATCATGACAGAATATTCATTCTGGTTCTTGGTTGGTGCTGGATTCAAAAGCATTATTAGAAAACATAAACACATTAAGGAAGCTGAAGTTGTGGAAGAGCTGGGTCCAAGGAGGCCAAACGATTTGAATTCAAACAAAAGCAGCAAGTTGTCCTTTCTATTCCAAGCTCTGACAATGATGTATTCCCTTGCCATAGACCTTACACATGCAGTTCAACCTTGGTTCTAACTCGTGAAAAAAATATCATAAAACATGCTTAAAACTGGCAGGTGAATGTCCTCCCTGTACAGAGGGCTCAATAGATTGGGAAACAACAACTAGGATATGCTGCAGCACAGTAATCTTACAATGATTCAGTGTCTTTTCTGGGTTAGCTGCAACCTTGTATTTTAAGCAAGAGATTTGTATAATTCCCTATTCAGCTCATTACATCCACTGTGTTTACTGGGCACAGATCAGCATTCAGCCCTTAATCTTTCTGAGCCTCAGCAACATACTGTTTCCTTCCTTAATTACCTACCTTCCATGGATTCTGAGAGAACTGTAGGTAATATTAGTGATGTGCTTTAGTACTTAATTTAATACTGAATACAATGTTACTGAGGAGCCATACACCTACCAAGTGAGGTGATGGGAAGCAAGGGCTAAGATCCAGGACCCATAATTGTAAGGAGGAGAACAGGAAAGGGCAGTTCTGTGAAGGGCTGGATGCAGGTACTGACAATAATCTTTTTCCTGATATGTTTAACTTAATCAGATCATGAAGGAGCCAGATAATAGCTTTTCCCCGTTCCTTCCATTTCTTCGTAATTTTTCAAACTGGAGCATATTTAGATATAAAATCTCGGCAGGTGGGCAGGACAGGATGATAGAAATGCCAGGCATAACACCAAGTGGACAGGACAGCAAAAGGGCCAGTACCAGTGAGGAAGCAGACTCAGAGAGCAGCAAGGGGCCGGTGTAACCAAGAAGCAGGTGAAAAGGCAGGAGGGCGATGCCAGCCATTCCGCATGGCCACAGAGCAGTACCGAGCAGCCAGCAGAGGTGCCAAGCAGCAGGGGACCAGCCGGCTGGTGGCAGCGGCAGCTCAGCAGGCACTCAAGGTGCAGTCAGGCACATGGCGGCGGAAGGCCGGCGCCCACGGGCCCTCAGACATGACGGGCAGGGCAGGAAGGAGGGCGGCAACACGTGCCGCGCCGTTCAGCAGATGGACAGGGCAGCAGGAAGTCGCTATGGAGCAATTAGCTGGTCAAGAGGCCGTGCCAGACCCCCAGGCAATGCGCCCAGGCTGCAGGAGGACGGGGCCAAACGGGCAGCGCGCAGAGAGAGAGCAATGAACGCCAGGCATCCTCGCACGGGTAAGGCAGCAGCAGGCCAATGCCCAGGAATAATCGGATGCAAGTGCCAGCAAGGAGGAAACATAAGTCTGTCAGCAGAGTGACAGGCCAGCAGGGTGACAGCGCTTTTCCAATAACGGAGGATACCATGAATTAAACAGTCTGAAGAATCTAGATGCTCATCCTCTGGTAATACTATTAAGAGCAATAGAGCGAACCATGAAAATTCACAAGAGAATAGCACACAAATGGAAACAGCAGATGAGTCTGGCCCTAGCGCTTGGGGAGGCCATGGGACCTTCCTATAAAACAAAAATATGAGAATCCACAAGAAAAATCAAACAAATGGGAAAAAATGTGTTTGGAAACTGTTTCTGATGATGATTAAAAAAAGCAAAAAAATACTAGCAAAGAATTAGTTTGGAAATGATTGGGTGGGATTGAAGATGTTGCTTACCCCTCTCTGGAGCCCACATAATGGGAATGTTGGGAATTTCTGCAGCAGAAAAACAGAAGAGAAAAGGGATTTCTGACTCCCAGTTCAAAGAAAGCATGTCAATTTAGGCCTGGGTAACTTCTCTGGGCAAAAAAAGTAAGAATTCAGCTGAATCTTTGCCCATCCCCAGCTACATGCCTTAATTGATGTTTGCAAAAAAATTTAAGAAGCCCACATTGCTTTTATCTCAAGACATCCCACCCTTATTCCCCAAACCACACTTACCTCTAGTGGAAGGTGTATAAAAGGGGAAAAGGGATGATCTTGAGAACTCATTCCCACATCCACTGTAAAATAGCTCGTGAAGGTGAACAGCAGTACCCATGAGCCAATACAGGCCATTTGTGAGATAAACTGAAGAAGTTAATTATCTGATACTCATTACGAGTGTAGGTTGGTGTTTCAAGTTGGCCTAAATAAATGCACACTTTAAAAGAATTAGACTGGTGAGTCTTGTGGGTTAACCCTCTTCTACAGCAAGAGTTGCAAAATGTGAAATTCATCAACATCATTATTTTACCTTGAAACTACTGTTCTCTTTAGCTTTAGTATTCCCTAGTATTTAACAGGGTTGTTCTTTTAAGCATACTAAACCTTGATTCAGAAAGCTGCTGCTCTATTTCAGAAATACATCATCAGCTCTAGAATGTGAGAACAGAGAAAATCCCCACAGTAATAAGATTCAGCAATTTCACTCATTTGTCATTTCAGTCATGAGTATTTTTATTCAGTATCTTAGTCACTAGAAGTCAACCAACCAGGAACCAAGCTCCACTATTTCTGTTCTCTTAGAGTTCACATTCTGTGTGCATTTATCTGCACATTAATTTATTACAGTCACACTGAAAGCCTACATCTCACTTTGATAATGTAATAATATGCAACAAAAGCCCAGCTCTTCCCTTCTCCCGCAAACTGCAGAGAACCTTGAACACAGAAAGGAAACACTAGATCGGCTGTGAATTGCTGAATAACATTTGGGATGGTCGTAGAAACAGTGTCCGTACAAATTTGCTCTGTATCTACATGTAACAAAGCTTTTAAGAAGCTATATGGCAGTAATAAGCTAAGCTGATGAATCATTATTTATGCAGATTTTCTGGGTATCAGCTCTTCCACTTGCTATCTGAGCATAGCACAGGGATAACAGGGACTAATATGCCTTCAAATCATGATCATAGAAAAGTAATTTCTTCCATATCAAATGCTGCTACTTGGACTTAGAATAGAGTAAGAGGAAACCTAGGCAGAGGGGAAAGAGATTTGTGCTAATTAATAATGCCATAAGCTAGTTACTAATAGTGTACATTAAGTGACTGAACTACAATACATAATAATATCATAAAGCAAACTGGTACTTCAAACATGTAGTTGCAGTTTTATCCAAGCAAGGAATTTTGTGGCCAGCAGCCACAAGACAACCAGAGATAGCTGTACCACAACAAGAGCAAAACCACTAGCGTCTTCTCTCCAAAGAAAGATCTTCTGATGCTCAGTGACAACAAACTAAGGCAAACTGATGTCAGTGCACCATGAGACAACTTTCATTTCCAGAAGAAAAACTGGACTTGATATGTACAGAAAGTTTAAACAGCTATAAAAAAATTAAACAGTAGATTTTGCACCTCAGTTTATTAATTTGGGTATTCTCATTACAAAATAATTGGGAAAAGGAATATATGCATGAAGGGACAAGTAGCCAAATTAAATGTGTTTTCTCACAATCACTGTGGTTCATTTTTCTTTCCCAGTATACATAAGGAATTAACATTTTGCTAAATAAGCTTCATTATTCTATATAGCAGCAATTAAGCAAAGCAGGCAATAAGCAATTATAATCCTAAAGTGACAAGCAGAAGCCAGCTACTTTCCAAGACTCTCCTGCTTTCTCTCCATTCAGTGGCTGCAAGCACTCCTACACTTACGCAGCAGACAAATGAGAGGTACTGGAGCAAGTGAGAAATTCTCTATTTTTCAGTAAGCACTAGATTTCATAATAAACTATACTAAGTAGGAGACATTTTGCTGCTCTGATATAACATCAAAAATATCAGCCAAATTCCATATTTGATGCATCTTAAACACAAATTAGAATTTGTCATTTTTTCAAGTTGTCAATTCTTTAAACTGCACATACACTTTAAACTTCACATAGAAGCCTTCATAATGTGTTTACACTTTTTAAAAAAATTCTTTATATTAAGCTTCTATAAAACTTTTTGTGATATAGCATGACCAGAAATAAAAACAACATTAAGGGTGATGGTTACATAATTATGGGCCTGACAATGTTTTCAAGATTATTTTGGCTTAATATTTCATTTTATTCAGTTCCATTATCTGTTCTGACAAGGTGCTCTAACGGGAACGATAATTAGAAATGCTTAAAAGGAAGATATTCCAAAAGTTCCCAGCTCAATATTCCAGTTTTACAGTAGTTCTATGTACTTCTATGGCAGGCATACTTTTCTCCTCCAGTTAGAATTTGTGATAAGAATATTATCAAAATATCTCTCAATTCTGGATTTCAAAACTAAGGTTCATGGCACATCTTTCTTGAAAGAACAAAAAATAGTAGCAACTAAAAAGTAAGTAACATACAGTAAGTATATATTTAAATACAGATATAGGTAGCTTTAGTCACAATCAAGGCACTTAAAAAAAATTTAATTTATAAGTAACTCAGCATACAGACAGTACATTTTTTAAGGCTTCTTCTTATCCAATTTTAAAATACTGGCTTTTCTGACATTTTTGGAAGAGTATTTTTCAAATTAATAGCAGTAATCATTAAGTTTTGTAATGGGAGAACATGTACTTTGATTTAAAATGTACTTATCCGTAAAAGTTAAATAGAAAAGTCTTTGAAAGTGCCAGTTCCTGTTACATAGAGCAACAGGGCACCACTCTAATTTACTGTCAATTAATTTATCGAAGATTATTAAAAAGGTCTGGAAACAGATACTATAGGGTTCTATCAGAAAAGTAAGTTTGCCCTCACGACAGAGTACTGATCACTTTAGGATGCTGCTGATGTACAGATTTTCAAAGGTAAATCTCAATTCAAGATTCATGCAGATACAGAATGTATTATTTAGTGGCTGCTTTGGCGGATGATGGACAATAAACTGCAATCAACCCAAATGCCTCAGACATATCTTTAAGTTATGTTAACAGGACTGGCTGCTAACTCAGCTGCATTGAGTTTCATGATGTTGAGGTGATTTTCAAACACGTCTTAGCTGCAAGCCTTTTTATATATTACATTCAACATATTCACTTCTTTGTATACTATAGACTAGAATAATTAATACCCAAATAACTAATTACTAGTTATCCACAATAATTGCATTTGAAGAAATAGAAAAAAAAGATTGCAGGATGTAGCTAATGCTGCAGCTACAGTGCTAAAAATATCCAAGACAGCTAATTAAACCTGACAGAGGCATGTCTGTATGAACTGTGGGCACTAAAGGGAAGACCTAGTTGAAGACATCAGTAATGCTGATAAGAGAAACAACTTACTCCTGCGACAAGTACTGTGCTTTCTGGTGCATTATTCGAGGCATTTGGGAGCACCAGGGAACGAACCATTTGCCTGCCCACAGAATATGTAGAATCTTGTAGAATTCTCATTTCCACTTTGAAATTATCTTGGAATGAAAAACTTAATTGCAAAATTTAAGATAAGAGTGAGATTTCCTAGCTTGTTATAGAAGTTTCATTTCTCATGCTATATAAAACATATAAGTCATGTCTCCTGTTTTACTATTTACTATTGGTAGACTTTATGATAAACAAAACAGACTGACTTGCTTAACTCTCAAAGAAAACTTCTATCTGTGAAGTGTTTACAGGTCTTTCTCCAGATCCACTGTGTCTACTGAAACTTTTCAAAAAGTAAATGTCAGAAAAATATGCATCTTCATGATCATAGATGCATCAAGCTCCTATAATGAGGGAAAGTACACTCTATATTCCTATTTCCTTTTTATTATTTACCTTCTCTTTATTTCTGTATGTCTAGAAGGCTATAGAGCAACAAGTTGAGAGACATACTCACACCTTTTCAATCCAGCAGATTAGTCAGATCCAGAGATAATGATGCCAGTTCAAAGCTGCTGCTTGTGCACTGAATACCAAGAATTTATTCAATCTTTCAATCAGAAAGATTTTTTTCTTCTTCTTCTGTCTTTTATTTTTCTATGGAACTTCTGCAAATGGAGCTGAAATTCTAGTAAATTGAGCTGAAATGGGATCTGGCTTCTTTCCCTCTCACTATAGTTGTCCTGGCAGCAACCAGGTATTAACAGGCAATGACTGTAGGTGATAGCACAACCACACTCTTCAGGGATTTTGGCATGCTATTCATTTTTCCCGAGAAACTCAAACAAGCAAAGAGAATGTGTGCTTTGAAAGTACTTCACAACCCAGCTAAATCCAAATGGAATTTCCCAAGGAAAGAAAAAAGTACTTCTATAATGTGTCTATATACTTTTTACTGCAAATAATCAGTATACTGCCTTTTTTTTTTTTTTTTTTTTTTTTTTAAGAAGCTGGTAACACAGTTACTCAGGGAAAAGGAAATCAACAAATATTTTGCACTTAAGTATACCAATTTTGCTGTAGTAAAATCTTCAAAATCCAAGATTTTAAATCTCATTACAGAATTAATGACTAAAGGCAGTGCATTAATATATATATATATTTATAATACTCTATACACTATTTCAAATTCTTAAAAAATTGAAAAAATAAGGCAGATTGGATAAAAAATAATTAAATGCACCAAAAAGTGTCAGAGGAACTAAGAAAAAGGGAACAATACATTACAGAGCTGCTGATAAATGTTTAACAGACTAACACAGAATTTAAAAACAGTCTGTCACAGAGTAACCTACTCTATTTAAGCATATTTACTGCCTACAGATACTTGGTCGGTTTCATAACTTAGACCCTTTAGGAGAAAGCTGCATTGGAAATATAATTGTCCCCAAAGTTGGAAAACAAGAATTTTTTAAGGGTCTAGGGAAAAGCTATAGGATGAAATATCAAACAAACAAAACATTCTTCATTATGTACTAACTTTACAAAGAAATCAAAATGAGAAGTCTCATATAGAATCACAGAATCTTTCTGGTTGGAAAAAACCTTCAAGACCACCGAGCCCTTCAACCATGCCTGTTAAACCACATCCTAAGCGCCCCAGCTACACCTTTCTTGAACACTGCCACGGTTTTTACCCCATCACTTCTTTGAGCAGCCTGTTTTCCAAGGCTTGACTCTCTCTCCATGCAGAAATTTTTTCCTAATATCCAACTTGAGCTTCCTGAAAGACATCAATCCTGATATGTGGCCGTCTTAAAATGACCAATAGTTTGTGGAAACAAAATGAGTTTGTTGTGACCCAGTGACAATGCTAGGATGTATTAGACAAGGCGTTAAGGAGTGCATACTTTTGAAAAAGAATGAGAGTACTCCCATATCCAGAAGAAACACCATCAGAAACCCTGCTGCTTCAGTCAGGGAGGATAAAAGAAACTGCATATTCTTTCCAGTTTAAACTACAGACTATTAAATGAAAGTCATTATAAGTCAAATGGCTCCATAGGCTTTGGTTCCCTGGAGAAGAATGCCTGGGTTGGTGTCAGGGTGTGGTTATAACATGATGTACCTGCAGTGGATGCTTGCACGAACATCTCTCAAGTTGAATGGGAAGCAAGTGCGCGGAAAGAGCACGTCACATCCACGCACCGTGAGGCCATCAAGGACTACTTGGGATTCAAGAGTGACGTTACAACAGGCGGTAAAACAAAAAGGAATTTAGAATTTTGGAATTCAGAAATCCTATATTTTTGTGTATGTCTTCAAACATATCTAACCCAGACTCTAAATTCTAAGGACAATCTTGAGAAACAGTAATATTGAAAATTACCTCAGAGAAGAGTCAGTTATAGTATATATGCAATTGACAAAGATAAAGAAAATGCTAGTGTAATTTGAGTTGAATATACAAACCTTTCCTCTCTTTAGACATGGCTTGTGTGTGGCTAGGATATTTTGATAATTTTGAGCATTTTTCACAGAAATGCTGACAAATTGGAGGGAGTTCAGAGATTTTTTTTTCAAGGACTTAGGGAGCTTTATTTTTTAATGAAAGAGTAAACAGAGAGCACATATGTTGTCAAATTAAACACATACACATCCTAATACTTTAGAATAGTCTACAAATATTGAAGAAAGCAACCAGCAAGAACTGAAAAGGGCATTTCTCATTTTTCCAGAGCAAAGGAAAGGAAAACTGCAAGATATAAGACTGGTTTAGCACGATGGAACAGAGCTCTTCCATTCTTGCTCTAAAGTCTTGTTTCAGGGCTAGCACCTGCAGTGTGACTGAAACAACAGTGAATATACACAGCTACACTTGGAGCTCAAGGAATTAGAGCATGAGTCCAGACCCAATAAATTATATTTTTTCCTAAGAACAGAAGAATATTTTTTAATGGAGGCTAGCAAAGCTCTTGAGTTACAGTAGATGAAGAATCAGAAAGAGTCAGAAGATGCTGAGAAGAGGAAGGCCAATTAATTTTTTGGATGAACAATTTTCAAAAGAATGAATGCAAAATCAGACAAGACAGAAGTGAGATGACTACACAGAGTGCCCATCTCAAGATTTTTTCCCCTTTTTCCTTGTATTGAATGACAGAGAGAGGAAAAAATATTTCTATATCAGAAGGATATCCAATGTTCAATTAAAAGTCACCACACTGTTTAAATAGGGGTTTTTTATTTTAAAAAAAATCATCAAAGTTTTGTAAATCTGCAATTGCCTACTAAATAACAATTGCATGGGAAAAGAGAAGTGAGGGAAAGGGAAAAATGTTTGCACTTAGACACAAAGTTCTGCAAATAAGTGGATCCTGATCACTGCCTAACACCAAACACTTTACATTTCAACAGGATCTAAAGAGCATCTCCCCAGCATGAGTTTAACACTATCCTCACAACTTATATGCAAAATAAAGACATGGAAAAAAATGCCTTTTATGTTTGTCATGCCTGCATTTAACTTTACTCAAGATGAGAACTATCATGAACTGCTGAAAGTGATTATTTGCAACATTCACTAAAACATCCACAAGAGTTTCTTTCAGACAGCTATCCACATGTATTCCATCACTTCTGATCACATACAGACACATGTGCACTACTTAACTGAAAAAGCTAAAACCTCCCCTTCAAAACGTGAATCAAAATACCCAATATTAACACTTCTTCCTGTCCAATGATGAGGCATGGACTCTAAAGCTAGGGAAGGAAATTTAGACTTAAGCATGTATCTTAAATCGTATATTCCACTATAAGGAAAAAAGTTCATATACATCATTGAAATAGCGGTAATAATACGATATTTGAAATGGTGGAAGATAAAGGAGAAGCAAGATTGAATCATTTAAGTTGAAATCTGACTTGAGAAATTGGCATTCTCCTCTCAGGGAAAAAGCCCAAGTGTCTTCCAGTACTATACTCAATTATTACTCTTTTTAAAATCATATCTTAAAGATGACATCTCAATAGCACAATGTCACGATCCCAACATTTTGATACCAATTCAGTAATGATGGAAAAGCATCCGCCACACAACTTGCTAAAGCCACTTGCTACAACAATCCAAGTTTTCTTCAAAGTTTGCTGTCACAGTATTTCATGTTGACACAATGAATTTCTCTATTCTGCATTTTCTTTGTCATTTACTTTCAAGAAATACAGTATGAGAGCAAAACTTATGTTTATTCAAATATTTAACTTGCAACATGTGCTGGCAGACTGATTTTCTTCCCTTTAGATATTTTTTTGAATTAGTGCTTTGAAAAGCTATTACAAAGGTAATGAATAAACCTTAACAGTTAAAGCTCACTGACACTTTTTATTAAAAGCTGTGATTCAACCTCTTCATCATGATTTAAGCTTAGTCACTGAGCACAGAATAGATTTTCTGAAAAACTAATACATAAATTATAAAATCTTTTACAGCACAGGAAAAAACTTCAAAGAGAAATCATTTAATTCTGTTCTAACCAGAAAAAGAAGTCTTACATATTGATTATGTTTAATAACAATATTTTTTATTCAGTACACATTATTAACATCTTTCTATGTCTAAGTACTATTATTATACAGTCTAAAACCATTTCAACTCACTGATTTTCAAATAGGTCACAATAAAACCAAAATAACCAGACAAATCATCAAAACTTAGCATGTATTCAGTTTAAGCATCAGTGACAAACCAATATAGAGAAAATATTAAGTATTTGCTTGTAAAGGTCTCATTACTAATTTCTTGGTCCAAATGCCACTGCTGCTTGAGAATCTGTAGCTAATTTGGGGCACCGGCTGAAATGCACTCTCTGACATTCCTGTCTATACTCCACTTTGCAAATGGGTATTCAGTCTTCCTTTCCTACAGTGCTGGAATAAAACCTTCTAAGACATTAAAGTAGTTGGAAGGAAAGAGACCAATTAAACCAACACAGTTGTTGTTACTCTGTGTTGCAAAGTGACTGAACTGTAAATATGGTATCACTAGCTTGTATATTACTTTTTTTTTTTTTAATACTGTCCCATTCTCTGATAAGCTAACTATAAATTTTACTTCCTTAAGGGTGCTAGTACGCAATTTAAAGATCACCTGAAATAGTGTATAACACCACGTTTCTTGCATTTTTGTTTAGTTATTTAAATGCTGTAAAACAAGCTAAAAATATTCTAAAATTTCTTAATAAAAACATTAAACCAGTTCTTGACAGAACACATTGGAAGGTAAAAGAAAAAAAAATACATGTTATAAGGAACTGAAATCAATACAAAGTCTAAGCATTCAAAAATCCGTAAGAACACTTAAAAGAAAACTAGTTAGATTAAATTACAGAAATATACACTTAATGCACTCAATCTGAATTCTGCCTCGCAGTGAACAAACAGACAAAAGCAGGTTATTTTTAAAGTTCAAATTAATCTCATTTGGGACTATAAATACCAAAACACTTCAATAACAAAATCATTTCATATTATAACTCATGGCCGCAAGCTTGTTCAGATAAGTTTATTTTCTTTTTTCTTACCTTATTGTGCCCTATAAGTGACATGTAACTGAATTTCCCTTTCAACCTTTATTGATGCAGGTTACCTCCACCTCTGTGCCTAGTTAATGTTTTTGACAATGTGGTGTCAAAGGAAGAAATGGCAGCTTTACAGAGAATATTTTCCTCCCACCAGCTACCTCCCACTCTCTAACCTATGACGTAGCAGCTCTCAACGTTGCCCGCAAGCAAGAATTAAGGGATCTCTTTTGCTCTCCTTTTGCTTGTGCTCTACGCAAGAGCCACATGGATGCTCTCTTTAGCATTGCTGTATTACAATTCTAACATAAACTGTCCCACAAAACTGTCAGAATTTTGTTCTGTGAGAGGACTGGAAATACATTATTCTACATCAAATTTTAGCCTGAAATTCCTTTTGGTTCAGATCCAAGCTCACAGTAATTCACTGTATCCCCTACTGCTATCACTACTCCTAAGCTGTGTCACCTGAAACACCCAAACATACTGCAAAGCAAGGTCACAGGAACCCTTGCCTACCCCTCCAAAAATGAAATGCCCAACCCAGCACTGCCCCTTCCCAAACATTTCTACATCAAAGGCAGATTTTTCTTATTCCAGGACTCTCTCACCTCTGGAGTGACATCTCGTGGTGCAAACCCTGTTCCTCCAGTTGTTAAAATCAAATTAAGCTCCTTTTCATCACACCAATCTATCAGCGTCTCCTGAAAGAGAACAGGAATGCTGTCAGATCTGACAATAATACCTGATATACAGTGATCTCAAAAACACTCCAAGGCTTAAAATGTCTTAAAATGACTGAAGAAACATAATAAATCAAAGGAATTGTAAAAATCACTCATGCTATTTTTTTTCAAAGCCACTATAACCAACATATGACATTATAATTCAAGTATCAGGCATAGTAATTTTGGAAATGGAAACAGAACTTCTATTCCGGATCTCTGAATCTGAAATAGAAAATTAAGATTTCTCAGTCATTACTTGCTTCAAAGTTTACTTTGATTCTGAATTATACATAAAATGCAGCAGGACATGCTAATGAGCAGACGCATTCAGTTTGGTTTACATGGTTGATTCCTATTACAGTAACTTCTTAACAGCCTCAGAAAAATAAGCACAACACTCCTATGGGCCCGTCTATTGAAAGACACCAAAATACACCTGATACAGTGACACAAAATTTGTCCCTTATCTTAAATCATCTTTTCTACATTCCCTACTACATTGCAATACTGTTCTATCCACTAGTTCGAAAGCTGGAATAAGAAAGCTCAACAGATCTGCTGTATAAAATTCAGTGACTTACAATACTGAAGAATTTATGATATTAGAGTAATATTTCACCTGAACAAAAATTTGACACAAGTATGTATATTTAGTTTCGGTATTATGCTTTTTATTTCCTATTTCTACTGTCGGCAAGCATAACAGAAGGGTGTCTGCTTGGAGTTCAAGTTTAGCTCAAGTGTTCCGTGAAATACACCCATGCATTATCCAGGAGAAAAACAATCTCCAGAAATTAGTCAGAGCAATTATTTTTTTTGACAGTTATCCCTATTTTAGCAAATAAAACCTTCTTCAGAAGAATGTGAAGGCACATTAATGCTTCTGGAGAATTATAGTGGAGACGGAAAGAACTGTTCGTGAAAAATTCATTCTCTCTCATAAAATTAGATCTGAATATTTACTGAGTTTTTATTTTTATTTTTTAAAATATTGTTGATAGCGATAAAACTGTTCACAACATTTTATAAAGTACTATCAATTTACATGAATTCTCAGATTTATGTTCTGCAAGTTTAAGACTGCTAACGTAACTTCTGATTAAGAAAAATTATACGTATACAGTCTCTGTTCCAAATTGCAGGTAGAATAAATTTCTATCTGCCCTCAAGACCCATCATGCAAGTACAGACAAGGATTACTTGGAGAAATTGCATAGCCAGAACTTTTGTATTTATTTCTCCTCTTCTTTACTCATTCCTCCTGCTTTTGAATTTATTTTATTTTCTTTAATAAAACTACACCTCTCATTTTAACCATCTCATCTTCAGTAGATTTGTTGTCATTCAGTTGGGTGGGCTGTACCTGAGCAGATGTTTCTGCTTATATGAACATTTCAAATAAGCTAAAGAAAGCTACATGCATTATCTACCTCCAACATGTACATCAATGAACAGCTATGAAATCTGAATTTTATTTCAACTAGCATGAAGAAAATCTATATTGTAGCAGTGCAAAACATTTTAAAACTTAAAGCTCTTTAATACAGATAAGCAGCATTTTTTTCAATAGCTGACATCTCAAAGCTGTTAAATCATTTAGAAAAATATTTGTCTTGACCTTAAATAGTAACAAATCTCAGAGATTTTTTTGAGGAGTTTCCATGAAGCAATCGAGTTTGATGTTGCATATATTAAAAAATACCACAAAAAATGGCAGTATGAAACAGCAAGTGGAAATTTTGTACTTGTTTTTAAATTAAGTATTTGTACATGGTATTTTTCTTTAGAAAGAATAAATTCTGTCAACTTCCAGCTGATTTCGTGGAGAAAATAAGTCTTTCATAAGTCTAGCTTTGCTGCACTTCAGTAAGATTCCAGTTAAAATAAGACACCAAAAAGGAAAGTCATTTGATAGCACATAGAAAGATAAAGAATAACAGTAAAGAAAAAAATAAATGGCTATATCTCAGTGTACTTAGGTAGGGATATAATTCTCTTTCAAGTTGTTATAAAAGAATACTAAAGGAAGAGCGATGATCAGTAATAAGAGTTGTGATTATAAAGTGGTAAGTTTGTGCTTTATTGTATTTTTAGAAACGTAAATGGTACCAGTTAAATCTTTTAAAACTATGCAAAAAAATCTGAAATCAATATTCAACTTATTTGCTTTCTCTCTTCAAAAAAGAGAAGTGAAAGCTTTTCTGAACATACTAATGTAGACTCTGAAAACTCCATCCACCTGCTTTCACAGAATCTGGAATATTTGCTATTTAAACTTTAAACGCAGCGAGACAGACATTTTCATTCCAGTCCCAAAATATTAGGAATATTTTCATATCACTTCTGTGTTTTTTGGGTTTTTTTAAAATTAACCTGTTAAGCCAGACTTTGTTTAGTATACAGTGTTCTACTATTTGGAGTGAGAAAAGTAAGGAACTACTTAGAAAACTTAAAACCTCCTTTTAAAGTATCATTGCCAGTTAAAAATTGTATCCTCAAAATATTCTTATTTACATTTTAAATATTTAAAAACCAGGAATTTCCACCTCAAGCAATTAATGACAAAAGGCAACTCATTCACTCTGCTGCTGCTACCAGTTCAGCTACATTCACCACTGGCTTAGCATTGGATTTGCTGTATGTTCAGGTGAGAATTCCTCCAGGCCAGTGGCTGGCATTTGGCAGCATTTCTTTATCAATGTCATACAACTAAAATAATGATAATAACAACTCTTCAGCTACAGCAAACTCCATCACATAGCTGTTGAGTGTCCATCTCTTCTTTTGTTGTTTCACTGATGATAAGAATTAATGGGGGGGAAAAAAAAAAAAAAACAAGAGACTGGTTCAACAGATTATGTATTCCATTACTTACTCCGTTCAAATCACTGGAATTACATTATTTTGTATTAACTACAGCACCCAGTTCTGGGCTTATTATCATCAAATTAAAACAAGATGGAACAGTACTACAGACCCTAAGAAAAAAAAAGTCTTGTTCTTTTATAATAATTAATACTCTAAAGCATACTTTCTCACTGATTTTCTATTGACAAGGCAGACAAGGAAAAAACAAGTTATTAGAGTTGGTTACTCTGGACAACTTTTTACTTCTATCAGTCTAACCTGTTCAGCTTTTCCTGTAGTCCTACAGGGATAGTATTGATTACATTTTTTGCTCCTCTTGAATAGAAGTAAAACATCAATCAAGTTGTCTCCTTCAGTTTTGGATTAGATCTGGTGTTCTGTTTTATATCCAATTTCTTGGTATTTAGTTCCAACACAATTCATTTCCATCTTTTGCTCCTTCTTGTAGGTATACAGCACGCAAGTATACACTGAAGCATTATTTTCTTTTATTTTCCTCTTAGCTGCACTAGCTTTTCATTTTTCACCTAGCAGATTTTTCAGAATCAACATGTGCTTAGGCCACAGCTGACAAATGGTACATGTACGTTGAGTTGGCGTAACTGATGAAGGCTTGTTATTTTCAAGAGTATCCCCTATATATAAAGCCTTTTGATTAATACATGCTTTAGTTTCCGACTTACTTGCATTTTCGAAGGCATTTATATACACAGCAGCAGTCACTTGGCTTCAGCCTCCCCCACAACCTGGAAATACTGGTTGGACTTCCTATGCATTGCCCAGACCTCCAATTGTTTTAGTTATAACACCACTCACTAGAAATGCTGTTTATAATCTGTTTGAATTTTCAAAACCATTTTACTGAATTTACCATTGCAGGAAAATCTTGCTTCATTCTCTGTCCGAGTTAATTTTCACACATGTGCTCACTCATCCTAAAGGCCCTTAGCTCAAGGAATGCATGTCTATACTGTGTGTCCCAGCACAAAGGTCCTGTGTTTACTGTTGCAAGATCCTATAGGCACCGCCATGTTAAGACATACTTAAGTAAATGCAAAGACAGTACAGATGTTCTTGTAGCAGCACGACTAAGCTAATGAAACTTGCCACTTCACTCAATGATGATAACACCTCAAAACTTGTTCCATGGAGGTATCCTAGGCATATCAATGTCCAACACGTACAATTGTCATTAGACTGAGTGGTAGAACAGCTGGAAAGCCATAACTCTGAGATGTAAGTACATCTTTCAGAAAGCACCTTACCTTGACCTTAAAAATTCAAAATGTAGAAAATATCTTCTCGCTTAAATTGGATTTAACACGATTTTCTAACAGCCATCTGTGCATACCATTCAGCACTTGTTATGTTTCCATTAACTGTTTCTTACTGCTACTTTTCTTGTATAAAGTCCCCCTCTGACAATGGTACTTGGAAAATCTGGTCATCTGGTGTGTGTGTGTGTGTGTGTGTGTGTGTGTGTGTGTGTGTGTGGTCTCTGCTTCACTTAAGAGATGAGCAGCACTAAATGTGTAATCAATAATTTCATTTTTAGGGTGAAGTGGACATCCAAGCATTATGTTATGAAGCATGCTGTTTGATTTGAATCTGAGAAAGGTTGTAAGAC
>JAUBOD010000150.1:36122-58507 GCA_032353885.1 Nothura maculosa
TTTAGGGTGAAGTGGACATCCAAGCATTATGTTATGAAGCATGCTGTTTGATTTGAATCTGAGAAAGGTTGTAAGACATCCACCATTCTGACTGCTCCTGCAAGAGGCCTTCCCACATGGGCGTTGATGAGACTACAAGAAATGCCCTTACCCAGATTACAAGTATACAAAAAACATTTAAATGGTCATCACGGATCAGACTAGAGGTCTACACATAAAAGCCAAGGCCTTGAGGACCCTTAGCCCTACTTTTGTTAGCACTTTGCTATGAATTAGTGACTTCAGTCACATATACTATGCCTCCAAAAACACTGAGAATAAATTTCTCCAAAACAGTATTATGGTTCCTGGGATTAACACATAACTCTTTTCTTGTCAATCCATAATTTACTATTTCATATAGGGACTTGCAATACAATGCATGTGCACACTATCATACATCTCAACCTTTAGATACAATATGTATATCGCTACCATTTAAAACTTTCACCAAAAAGATAAGGGAAATGATATCAAATGCAAGCAGAGCCCAAGTAGATTTTTTTCTTCTACATTCAGTATTGACACAAGTTAACCAGTTTGTCACATTTTTCTAATGCAAACTTTTTTTTTTCCTCCTTATTTGCACCAGTAAAACCATATGAAGGATCATTTAAAATATCAAGATACAGAACTAACTTAAAAACCAAAAAGCATTTATTAACACTGAACCCTGAAAAAGAGAGAGTCTTCAGAAATTCTTAAACCAACTACACCTGGCTGAACAGATTGTGGTGGCTTTTAGGAAAGTTACTGCAAAATTCTGTATTTCTCCAACACACCTTCTGGAAGATACAACATTGTCAAATTACATAACAAGTGTATTTTTATATTTAGATTTTTTTTCCCTCTTGAACAGCATCCTCTATAATGCAAATAAAAACCCAGTAATTTTAAAATAAATGTTATTAAAACAAAAGTTCTTCCTATTTATGCAAAGAAAGAGAGACCCGAGATAGAAAGATCTGAGATGGTCATAACTGAGAAATCACAAGTGAATGAGACTATGGAAAAATTGACTAAAGAAGAGCAGTTTGCAAGCTGGCAGCTTTGGCAAACTAAGCTCTCATAGCAAAGTTCACTCGATCATGTGTCTTAACTCCAACTCTCTTAGCTCACAAAAGTTTAACCCTTATACTACGGCATAAGAGAGCCAAATTACTGAGAGTCAGAAATTCACATCTCATCCCACAAATACAAAATAGGAAAAACAAAACTTTGAAATTACCTAGCTACTTACAAATATTATAGTAGTAAGGTACAGTTATACTGTAATACTATTAAACAAAGTTTGAATTTTCTCTGCCAATTGATCATGACTGGTCACTAAATTGTAAAGGAAAAAAAAACCCAAATACCGAAGATCTTGCAAGAACATGAACTGACATAAAGTAAAAGGAAAGAAAGGCCTAAATTCAATATTCAGTTTGTCAAAAAAGAAGTCTTTAAAAGTCTTGATCTACTTTTGGAATTAATTTCACATTTTTTGTCCCATTTCTTCTGAAAATCCTGCATCAGATGCTCACAAACTTTTCCTTACTGCTTGAAAAGTTCACTGAAATAAAGAACTATGAAGATACTCTTGTGGATGGAGCATAAATCACCAATTTCAAGATTATTTAAGTATTTTGAAAGATGAAGCCATTAGAATACACTCTACAATTTCTGATATCTCCACCCTTTCTTTCCTTCTCTGATCCTTGAAGGCAGAAAAATAACAGAAACATTAAGACTGTTGTCTAAGTGTTATCATTGCAGTGAAGAAGTTTGGATTAAATATGCAAGTACATGTCTCTAAATAGACTTTTTTTGAGATTTTCTTGAATACAGTTATTAGCCTTTTGAAGATGCTAGAAATATATTTTCAGTTTTGCTGTGACTTATTTTTCTAAATAGTGTTCCAATACAAAAGATAAATCAAAGTAGCAAAAAAAATAAAAAAGAAAAACAAAAAAGAAAAAAAAACCCACTGAAGTCCACAGGCCCAGGAGCACCAACACTGCTCTTGCTTTCTTAACTTTTGTAACCAACACTGTAACTTACTTGCTTAGTTGTGAAACTAGCAAAATGTTCTGAATTGTTAGGCTGGAGAAAGGTAAAGACAATGAAACCCTTTGCTGTACCCCTTGAAATACGCAAGCCTTGGATTCAAACTCTCACTTTGGTGATTCTTGTCCTCTCAGAAACGCAAAAGAGAGATTCACAACTCTAGTTAATTAGCCTGAAGCTTTAGTTTTAGTGTAAACAAGACAAATGGTGATTTTATTGCATGGTTTATCATACTGAATTAAAATCTACGATGGGACAACAAAAAGTCTATATGTGGAACAAGGCATAAGATTTTTTGGTTTCCTTTTGTAAAAACTGCTATCTAATCCACAGTCAATGCCCCCAGTATCCTTTTGAAGTGGGTGCTGAGTTACTTAAATCCCAGCTATTCACTGCAGCCTGTGTCCCTTCAGTAGAACAGACTTCCTCAGGTGTCTGGAGGAAGCGATGCAAGTGAGTTAAACTTGCATTTTCCCCAGCATGTCTAGCTCTCGAGGCAACCTTCCTGTCCACTCTGATTTCTGCAGCCACATTTGTGCATACATATATGCATGCGCACACACACACACACACACACACACTCATCTCCGCATATTAAAAATACACTAGAAAAAGCACTGAAGTTTAGTGTGACTTGTTTCTTCAAATGCAAAAATGTCTTCTAAAATACGTGTATGTACTAACATAAATATTATAGTAGTAGTAAAAACCCAGTCTCTCCTCAGACTTTATTTCAAAATAATTAAAAATTTAATAAAATAAAATCTTAACTCCTCCTGGCCAGTATTACTCTCGTTAGTGAGAATTTTAACATCTAATATGTATTCCTTTGATTATTCTTATATCAATATAAACTAAAACAGCAAATGCAATTCAGAAAAATGGAGGACAAGGAAGCAGGAAAAAAACACTAAACACAAAACTGCACACTAATAATAGTTAACCTAAGATTTTCTTTCTTTAAAGCTTTCTTTTTTAAAGTAGCACATCAAAGAGCCGTTATCCTTTTGCTATCCCCAGATATAAATGCTGGCCAAAACCAGCATTTATAACCCTGAGATTTTAACAAGACGACTTTTTCCCCCTTGCATTTTCTACCCCTTTGCATAGGTTAGCGTTAATCTAAGATTGTTTACAACTTCCTGCTCTGGATTTCCTTTTCAGTATATGAAAAAAGTAGCTTGATGTTACACAAAAGTTTCTATAACTAGAGTTCATTAGAATACCTTACCTACGGTGTATATACGTCTAGAGTTCCTGTATCCCACGCACACAGATCAGAACAGTTCAGCCAACCCTCTTTGCCTTGATCTCCTAGATCCTATATTGATCTTGATACCTTGATATCCTAGATCCTATTTTTACCAAAGACATAGAAATGGCAAAGCCACAGAATATCAGCTGCCAACTTTGCTGAGGTGCCAAAATAACATCGAGCTGATGCAAAGGGAAGGAACCAGGAAAAGCCCGTGGGTGGCAAAAGCCAACACAACACAGCTCAGACAACTCCAAGTACAAACAGGTAAGAATCATATAGCCACGACAGCCCTCCACTCAGAAACTTGTACATCTTTGAAAATTATACTTGAAAATAAGTACTCTCAGAATTTCCATGTGCATATTTGCACTCTATATTTGAACGCAGAGAAAAATCCACATTTCTAATTACTTTTTTTTTTACATCCACTTTTTACATCCACTTTTCCTGTTTAATGGGTAGATTAAAAATGACTGCAAAGAAGCTTTTGTAATTAAAAAAAACTAAAAGGCACAAGAAATGCAGTTGCAGAAAAACTGTTTACATTGAAATATTTGTTTTTCTGTAACTAGGAATTTATACAAACTGGTGATACAATTATAAAATTGTAATTGATTCCTACAGAAGCCCATTTGGTTTCTAGATTCATTTGCCAGTTGTAAACATAATCTTACTTATTATATGTATATATAGCTACAACTGTGCAAAATAGTTTTTTTTAAACTTTAATACTGATTACAAGTTACATAATTTTGTTTTCTGGCATATTTTTCACAAGAATGGCAAAGTGAATGGAGTGATTATCACTCAAATATCTTAAAAAATAAAATAAAATAAAGCTTAGATGAGGATGGAGAGGACAGAGATAAAATATATGAAATTACTAGAGAGAGAGGGAACTACTTTAGCCCAACGCAGATTCTGAGATAACTTCCTCCTGTGTTCATGCACATCATCCACAGTCAATGAATGAAATAGCTTTGTAGTTTATAAGTCTATTGTTTTACATGTGGAAAAAAAAGCAATAAAGAAAATTTACCTACCAATAGCTGGTGTATTTTGTGATATTTAGTCCATATATACATTCTAAGAGTGGGTGAACTCGTGGCCTGCTCTGGGGTATCTTGGGAGGTGCGTTCCAGCTCCTCCCCTCCTCCTGCTTGCTGCATGAAATATAGGGCAGAGTGCATCCGCCACCACTTCAGTTCCTCTTAAATGCCCAACCATACCTGAAAGAGATTCAGAAAGAGGGGAAAGGAAGGTAGGAGACTAATGTACATGCAGACTATAGGTCTCAAAGAACACCAGTTACTGATAAGTAACCTTTCTTCTTTGAGTCTGCATGTACATTGCAGCAGTGACTCACTCTGAGCAGATACTTTGCCTTTTACCACCCAGAAGAGCGTCTGAGGACTCACAACCAACCACCACAGCATCATTCTACTGAAAGCTGAAACAACCCTGGGTGCTATAACTCTAATACAATGTCAAGTAAAAGCAAAGACAGGACTCAAGATGGACTTAATCAAGTGTCCAAACATCATGCACTACAGAAACTAAGTTTGCCAGGGATCTAGTAGAATATACTTTGGCTGTGGGTTAAAGTTCCTCTTGCTGAAGTCCATACAGTCAGAAAGCCAAGAGAGTAATTGTGTAAATGAAGTTAGCTGAACTTCTGGAGTTCCCACAGTGAAATAAGCAAACAAACTGAAGCTTACTGAAAGACTTGCATCTGTGAAAAGAAATGCTAGGACCTTTGTGACATCAAGTAGTATCTGAAGTAAAAAATTCAATGGAAGAAGCTAAGATCTGGAGGTGAGTCCTGGAGGACTCTTTGCCTGGCTCCTCTAGAACTTGGACATGACTTCAGGAAGAAATCTGGAATGAAGAAAAACTACTCTGTCCTTATAAAAGTCCAGTATGTGAAGTGGCAGCCATACAGACCTCAGTCTCCTCTGCCACTCATTGGGAAAATGGTCACCAGATGGGCCACCTTCCTAGACAAAGGCAGAGGAGTAAGAATTTCAGAGCACAAGGGCAGAAGTATCCTATGAGGTAGGTTTTCCTCAAGTCTTTTTAGTTATACACAGCTTAGTGTGTTTTGAACAGCAATTTTGGGAAGCTATGAATGGTGAAGGGTGAGAACACAGAAGTACTGAAGCAGAAGGAGCAGAGACCTTCATCAAATTATAAGAAGAGTTAAAAAAAAAATGATATAACCTAAAGGAGTTGGATCAAACTATGGAAGATAAAAGGCAGCAAACACATCACACTGAAAATATTGCTTTCTTAACAGAACATGCCTAATCAATAATTTCATGTTACAGTGGAGAAAAGCAAAGACTGCTCTAGAGTATGATTCAGCTTTTGACATGGAGGCTCCTGAGACCAGGATGACCTGGGATTACAAGCCCTGACCAGACAAAGAACAAGCTTCACAAGTAACTACTGTGACTATGCTGAAACTATCAAATCTTTTATTTCTCTGAGCAATGGTGTACTTAGAACATTAAAAGATACCAGCTAATCACAGAAAGAGAAGTATACCCGAGAGGAATGCAGATTCTAGCACGTTTTCAAACAGAAGTCGTAACTTCTCCTGGTACAGTGGGTGGCAAATAGGTGCATTGTGAACCAACCCCCTTCAGGACAAACTCGCTCAGACAGACGGGTTGATCTTCCATTAACGATCCCAAAGTTGTGATCCTGCTTACATTGCTAGCAAACAGCTGATAGCACTTGGAAAAGTAATTACCAAGAAGTGGTTCCCATTCCAGCCCTTCCTGACAAAGCAGGAGTTTCTCATTCCTGTTGCTTGTTTACTATGTCGTGGCTGAACTGCCTTTCATTGTCCTCTGAGTAAGATTCAGGATGAAAATGAAGAACCTTGCATCCATTTCACACGGTGAATAGGTCCAGAATAATGAGATATCACCACCATAATTAGAGCTTTAGCAGACATATGGGGGAGCTCTCAACTGACTCAACAAAAGCATGGAAATTATTAATCCGCAAACTATGCAAAACAGAGATAATATTAGTGACTCACATAACCAAGTGTCCACTAAGTATCTTGTGTCTATTTTTTAAACTAGCAAAGGAATTGGGAGCAATATCCCAAATGTGGGCATAAAACATGTAAAAATTCAGTTTCTGTAAATCTAAGATGATGCAAAAACTCCCTTCAACATGGGCAGAAGGACATGGCCACTGTGGAATGCTCTGCTCCAGGCCTGCATTAAGATGCCTCCCTAGTAAAAGAGAATATTATCCTTCTATCAGGCAAAGATTTCTTCTTCTATCAGGCAAAGAATAGTAAAAGCAGACGTGATGAGAGAAAGAATGATGATGTTAAAGTGATACAGGAGACAGCATATTTTAACCAGGAGAAGAAAACAAGGAGGCATGGGATAATGACACAAACTACTCTGCAGATGCGAAGCAGGCAACTAAATTCAGGCAGTGCTATGTTTGCATTACCAAAGAGGTACTGAAATTGCCTGCCCTCTATGCCACCCTTTGAGCAAGAGTATGGGAAGAGCTGGAATACAGTCTCTGTGAGCACTGCTAAAGAAATCTCACGTAGCAGGGTACGAGTACACCCACAGTCAGCATGTACACAGTGCCACTACCCAAAAAAGAACAAGTCAGTCTTTAATGAATACTTCTCTGTACGTGCTCCAACCTTGTTAACTTCCAATCAATATCCTACAAAAGGAGAAGCAGCATATTGCAAGTCTAATCAGCGCAGGATTGCTGCATGGCTTTATCAAGTCAGACATCTGAATAAGATGCCAAAACAATGAGTGAATTTTAGCAGAAGCACACGCAGTACTGCGAAGAACAGACAGTGTTATGCCCTCTAAAAGAATATTCCTCAGCAATAACCTGCTTGTATCCCAGGAGAATATAACCAATTACTCCTTGAGAAAGCCAAATTTAGCCAACTGTAAAGTACAGACAAAAACAGACTTGCTGAGACCTTAGTTATTCATTATCTCTGCTCAATTGCAACCGTAACCCCAAATCTTTGCTCTAATCATCAATACAGGAATACAAATCAGACCTCCAATTTAATGTAGCAACATCCATCAACTTTTTGCAATAGCAAAGCCATTTATTGAGACAGCAAAATATTTGCAGGAATATCCCTACCAGCTTAGGGTTGATTACTGCCAAAATCAATTCTGTAAGGCCTAATTAGGACGCAAAAATTAAAAATCTTTTCAGACATCCAGTGCATGTACAGGCCATGAGACCTAACGACTGAAGACATTAACTTACTGTGATCTGTCCTGGAACTGTTACATCATTTCAGAGAAGCTTTCACCATGGTGAAATCTATCAGGCCACCAACCAATTCTACTTATATTCTGACTATGAATTGTATGGGAGTTATCTGTATCTCATTTTCTAGTACAAAACAAAACTTTATGAGCAGAGAACACAATGTTATGTGTCATGTGAGAAAGGGTTCTTGGGCAAAAAGGCTCACTACATGAGTATGCAGGAATATTCTTTTTTTTCCTCCCACAGGATTAACAACTAACACAGCCAGAGACAGAGATTACAGAACAGCATTTTTATATAGTAAGAGACTTTCCAAGTCTAGTAACAATGCTAGATTTAGGTTCTAGAAAACCATAAAACATCAAGAGAAAAATCTCTTCTTCCATAACGAAGCAGTGTTGTTTATTTCTCCAGTATAGGGAAGGGACGAACATCCTGTCCTAATATACTATTGGTGTGGGATATTCCACAAATATGGAAGAGAAAAGCATGAGGGAGGAAAGATGACTGGAGTATTGTGAAACTGGTCAGACCACACTGCTCCATGATATGTTGATCAGGAGTAATCTTAAAAACTGTACAAACCAATCTCAAAAGGGACAAGGAAAGGATAAACACCCATTAAGATGCAATAAAAGCTCTTAATGCAAATTAATAGGTTGACCGCCATTTAAGGCCATGACCAATTAACCACTCCGTTACTAAGAAAAAGTCTTTTCCTATGAAGTCTTTGATTTTTCTTAGAGGGATAGAAAGCATAATTCAATATATATGTGTATATACACACACATACACTGATATATATATATACACACTGATATATATATATATATATATAAACTGATAACAGTCTGTCTTGTTATTTTAGAAGACTGTTTCCTCCCCTCTAAATGCTGAAGCATAAACATGCAGAAACTAACATCTAGTGAGAGAACCTTTTTGCACATACGACAAGGCAATTTTAAATTAAAAAGGCCACTCTCTTCAAAGTGAAGACATTTTCAAGAGTTAGTGTATGCTCAGTGGGCTCTCTCCTTATAAGCCTGGAGGATTACAGCAATTACACATGACATTGGGTGAGCGCTGTTGCCATAGAATTTGAGGAGCTCTCTCCTGCGTCTGTTGGGCTTGCAGAGATATCTTGGCATTAGCTGGTCCCACTGCAAACAAAGATTTCAATTGATCATTATGCTTAGGAGAAATCCAAGGCAGAAATCCCTTTTTTAACCTAAGATCTGATGCTCCCTGGTCATTTCTCTGTGAAAACGTTCTTAAAAGCAATGTTTATTTTTTCTTGATTTATATAAAAAATGAATTACTTGGAGTGGCAATAAAAACATTTAAAATGCTACAGAGATTTCAAAATTACGCTCCAACTGTCTCTGCAGCTGGTGTAAATGAAGTTAAATCTGTCAGGATACTAAGGTTATTCTAACATGCCTTTTCTGGGGTATGGCAAATCTCAATAATAAACTCTGACGCTTTTGCAGAATTCTTTGTGCTCTGAACTCCAGGGTTTCTAAGGTCCTAAATTGTTGAATAAAATTTGTTACTATACAGAAAAAGATGTTGCCAGTTTGTTAAATGATTTTAAAAATATGTACATACACACATACATACATATATAACATTTATATATTATGCATTATATTGAACTAAGGTACAGATAATTTTGTAAAAGTTCTGCCTAACCTGGTAAAGTTGCTGCAAAGGGAGCACTAGCACTTTTCTTCACAGGAGCAATCTCCCTCAATCTCATTTCGAGACAATAAAGGATAGCTAGGAAATGAATAAACTTTGAAGCAATACATGAAAAGAACTGGAAAAGATCGTTCCAAACAGCATCGCCTGTCACCTCTCATTTTTGTAAAAGCGTATGCCAAGCTTCACTTGCTAAAATTTAAGAATCATAAAAGAAATATGTTCTAATGGGTACAATAAGAATGGGAGAAATAGGCAATGCTTTCTCCCAAAGCAAAAGCAATCCTTAGAAATGCTTATTTTTGTGACATTAGAATCATACACTAGTAATTATAGAATACGAAACACTTGCACTAAAGACACTGCCCATACAAGCACTCTCAACCTTTAACCTCAAATGATTTATGGCTGCAATAGTTAAGTGACTCTGGTAGTGAAGTTATTTGTTATTAACAGAGATGTGAAACTCTTATAGGATCTGCTTCAAGAGATATTAATGATTTATAAAGCCTGACATGATGAACAAAAACTTGATCCTGAAGTGCCTTTTTGCAGTAAAAACAAATAAAGTCTTTTTCCTTTAACTCCTGGAAACAGTTTTTCTAAGAAACCTGCTTTGGTATTTCCTCTAAATAATGGAGTCGAACATTTCTGAGCAGCCACTAAAATACATGGCACTAGCTTCTGAGAGAGAAAGTAGTAGCTGCAGAGGCAGTTTCTTCTTTGGCTGTGCAAACTCTACCTCCTTTCCTAAAAATTGCCCTTTTCTTCAAACAGATGGTTTTCATTTTTTTTCGCTTTTTTTTTTTGTCTCTAGCCTAACTCTTAGGACTAGTTTCAAGGATGGACCAATTTCTGACCTGTTCAACTACATCCCAAAAGCAAGAGAGAACACAGAGCATCTGTTTATGGGTGAGCGTGACAATCCACATACACGAAACAGGAAGTCCTGGAATGCATAACACTAAATCTCCTCCCACGGAACATTAACTATAGTTAACTATTTGCTAAGGGAGCACTGCTGCAGACACCAAACCGAATCAGAGGGTATTCCGCTTACTGATTTAAAATAGTGCGAGGAAACAGACTAGCTGCATGCTCTTTCCTATTTTTAAATTCTTGACCGGGAAACTCTACTAACTTTTTGCAAGTGGTTTTATATGCAGCACCAAAATGATGTCAAGGCTGCTCTAGATTTTATTCAAAGGTTTGCAAATTAATAGCTATGTGGTATAGCTATTCTTATATAAAAGTTATATGAGGTCGAGAACTTATATTATGCGACTCTTAGCAGACATTTTCCACCATAATTAATGCTTGAGATAACAATTCAAAAGATATTTCTTAAGCTTATTTTCAAATTGCCTTCACTTGGTTTATGTGAAATTTATATTAAACTACCATAATAATCTAAGAAAATGATATTACTAAATGTCACAGTTAACATAGAAATATTGCAATTATTTATCCCCCTCCCATAGAGGGTCTCTCATGGCTCTCTCCTCCCCTCTCTCCGGAAATGGAAGGGAAAGGGAACACATACACTATTTTCTTCCACATCTTTTGTCAAAACGATGAGCATGGACAACCTGCAGCTACAGAAATGTCTAAGGGTGCAACTCCAGGTCCTAGTGAAAACAAGTGCATTCCTGTTGTTACTGCTGTGCTCGAATCAGACAGAAATGGGAGCTTATGCACCTGAAATGTCTGCACTTCTCAGGAACAGAAGCCTCTTTGCTCAAGCATGAGTCATTCCCAGAGTTGTGAAACCACAGAAAGCCCTCTGGACTAGGAAGTGCTTGTTCTTTACTTTAAAGGCACACAGGGTAACCTTTAAAAGAATCTCGAGTTATTTATATTCTTCTTTAAAAAAAAGTTGCAAGTTGCATAAGAAATGCCAAGTTTTTTTGACTATTACATGCAGTATATACAATTGTTCCTACACAGTCTGCTATACAAAAATGTTTAAGTAATTTCTGCTTTTTTAATTGCAAAACTTCAAAATCTGAACACATTAAATCACATGTTTAAGGCAGCTTAAAATCAATGCATCTTAATAATTTAAAAGATTTTCCTTTTTATTCCTTTTTATTTTATTTAAAAGATTTTCCTGTATTATTCCTTTCTGAGCCTTGTATCATCTCCCACACGTTCTAATTTGAGGATGATGATGCATGCAGTATATGTTACCTCTGGACTACTACTTTCCCTTTGTAGGGACTATTACCACTTTAGTGCTGGAGAGTGATGAAGAGCCTACACAGCCAGAAGAGTCATCCACAGAGTATTTTCAGTAACACAGAGTAGGTGGAATGAGTCTATGTTGGAAAGTATGCACTAAAATTGATCTATGAGCAAGAATGGGCAATATCCTCTGGAAATTAAGGCAATCTTCTATTTATAATGTCTCTAATACACACCTAGAATTTCCTTTTTGTTTCAACAGTGACCACTGTTGGAGAATGTTTTTCTACTACACACTTCTTTCTTGCAAGAACTGAGATTCTTTCTCTCCTAGAAGGATTCTTTCTATACGCAAGGTAACACCTGTGATATTTGAAGATTAAAAACAAACAACAAACAAAAATACAAAAAGAAAAAGAAAACATGCAATTTTTGTTCTCTTAGGAGTTAAGTTTGTGGTTTGCAACCATATCTGCAAACTTTACACAACATTATTCTAAAAGCTCTTACATTTGTACCTTATGAATTTAAATACAGTATATTATACTTTGTCCAGTTAGAATCTTTTGCTGCTGGGGCTGTGAGCACCAGTCCCCAGCATCTCTAAAAAATGAAGCAGATTTCCAAGCCATTGTAACTATTTATTTCTAAATGTCATAGATTATTTAGCAATTCATTAAGTTTCCAGCTGCTGCTTTAGCTTTTACTTCTGGCCCACTCTAGAAATAGGGTTATTTTTAGTAGGAATAACATTTTTAGCCTCTCACCCTAACTCTAAAATATCTCCCAAGATAGCATCATAGGTGCTTCAGCTACAGAATACATATTTTAATGGAAAGAGCAGTATATCACTCTCTACACAAAAAATAATGTTACAAATAAAAACACACTTTTTTTTCTCTAAGACTCCTTTACTATCTCATTCATTGCATATTAGAAACTTGAGTTTCACGTACTTTAGCCTTTGAATCTTTAGAAAAAGAGGATACTAATCATGATGAAACTGCTAGGCAAACTACCATGTTTTTCATCTAGTGAACTGAAGATTATAACTAGCAAGTTAACATCTGGCCATTCTCATTTTCAGGAGACAAAATCATAGACAAAAACACAATTTCCCTTTATCTGGGCACATCAAATGGTCATGTCATTTGCTGGGTCCCAGAAGCTAACCCAGTGAGGACATCGTGACTGAGAGCGCTGTAACAACACTTCGAACACTTCGAACACAGCACTGCACAAATGCCAGACTCCTCACGCACAACCATCCCTTGTGCTTTCCCACCTAAAGCAGCACTCACACTTCTGTGCAGCATTTGGAGATGTTCCACGCTTTCGTACATAAACAAGTTCTTTATAGTTCTCCCATTTCAAACTTAGGCATCTTTGCTTTAAAATAGTATGAAGGCTTATGTCTGTTATTTACAATAAGGTACTATATAAATCCAAGGTGTTAACCTTAACATCTTCAATGACTCCCAGCTTTATTTTTACACGCTGCCTCTTTATAAATAGCACGACTTCCTGTAAGTTTTGACTAAAACACACAACACATCCTTTGTCTCAAGTACACACAGATTTGGGTTTTTTTTCTATTTTATCAAAGAATAAGAACTTGAAGTCAATCTTTCATTCACAAGGCATCCTTAGATACATACACGTATTTTGAAGAGCAATAAATATTAGGGAAATTTCACTAATTTCAAACAATTTTTAATTACAAAGTCCTTTTCATCCATGTCATTGCAAAAGAAACCTTTGAAGCGACTGTAGTGAAGAGCTTGAATGCTACAGCAGAGCAGCATATTTGCATTTAGTATAGAGATTTCTGTCATCTTACTACTGAAGCAATACAGTGAAACTGTAAACAAAGCTATTGTGGTAGAGAATAACTACAGCAACATAGCAATTGATAAGTAATAGTAAAAACCACAAATGTCAGGCTATGCAGACACAGGAAGAAGAGATGCACGTTACCTTTGCAGTGCTAACATCCCGCCTAGGCTTGTCACCACGAGGAGACAGCTGAAACTGAAGGCAAACATTTCTGACAGAACAGCCCTAAAATTCCTATGTGTTTTTAAAAGACACTATTTTTAAGAGTAAAACTCTGCATCCACTGCACCTTTCCTGAACTCTGATGACTCAGTGGCATTCTCTCCCTTGTGCGTTTCTCTAAGGACGATTAAGTCACATCATTTCTGAAATCCTACTGATAATTCAAAGGTACAGAGCCACTGTCACAGGAAATAAAATCAAAACGCTGGGTATTTCATCACTGCTGTGTCCAGAGAAAGAACATATCAAAAGCACAGAGACAGGAATACCACCGAAGAGAAACATTAAATTTTAATCTTGTATTAGCATTAAACTTGAAACAAATCACGCTTCCTGCCCAGATAGGCAACAATTTTTAGGGAGCTCAAAAATGTTCCAGAAGAGCAAACATTCCAGTCTGGACCACGCTACATTACATCAAATGCACTCTGTTATCAAAACTTTCTGGTTATTGTACTTATTTTACTGCAAATTATATAATGCTATTGGTATCTAAAAATATTTTGCTTTGGTTACAAGTGTTATTCTCAGACTTTCTCCCCGTATTGACCTTACTTTGCTGCAGCACATCCCTGGGCCCATTTCACGTGGGGAACAGCTGCACACCCTGCGCTCCCACTGTCACCCTGAGGCACCACATACTAGTTCCCTCAACTAAAAGCCACAAAGAGAAGTAATTCCACAAACTGTGGCTAACACTAACTAGGCAATCTGAAAAAATATGATAGTTATAGTTAACGCTATAAGGCTTTTTTAACCCAGAAAACATGGGAGAAGTTCTTGGAAAATCATTTTTATCCTGTGTGCTTGTGTTACAGCAACAGTCTTGAGAGGACCAACTCGTTTCAGCCTGTTAAGATATCTGCCTCAGCTTCCCTACTTAAAACTCTTGCTACATTATATTTCTTTACTGTGAGAAAGGCTTCCTCTTGCAAATTCTTCCTGAATTCCCTTAATAACCTATACTCCAGAATATTATGAATAACACAGATCCTAATGCATTCAGCTAACATTTCCAAGGTTACTGTATTGCAATTTTATAGATACCTCAGATGAAGTATCATCAGCTGAGGTCTCAATGCACTTTCAGTCGTCTATGATAGGCATGAGAGAATTCAAAACACCTCTTAAGAGCTCTATTATCTATGGGGCGATTAGCATGGAGCAATCTAGAAGGCAGCTAAAGCAGATGACACTGTTTTTCATGACTTACTGTTGTGATGCTCCCTGGACCGCTAAATCATCTCAACAGCCTAGACTATCATTCTTTTGAGATTGCTTTCCACCGTGGCTGAGCACTCTAATTTCATAGCTCTGAAGACAGAGTATTGCTGTGGTAGTTGTGGCATGATACCGTGAATCCCACCTTATTTGTAACCCTAATAGATGGTGCTAGCAGGAGAATAGATGTCCTAGAGGCTGACAATGTCTCCCCGTTAGCCTGTTAGTTCAGAACAGCAGTGCAGCTTTGATGGTCCTCACTTAGTGGCCTTCAATTCATACCGCAAAGTGGTCTTAAAGCCTATGAACTGGTACACTTGCAGAAAAAAAAAACAAAAACATTTTAAGATCAACTTCAGCTGTACATGTGACACTCTGTGGACATTAACTCCAGTTAACAGACACGGAGTTCAAAAAAACCTTACTAGAAGTAGTTAGAAATAAGATACACCACTGAGAATATAATGTAGGTGTTGGGTGCCTAGCATGAACTATTTTACTCCACTCACATGTTGGTCTGTGTTAACTAATAACACAGACATGGTGTAAGAAATATTCTGTTCTTGACACGAGGGTATGGCAAACGTGAGGCTAAGGAGAACATTTTTAACTTCATCGCCACACCTTTTGCTTCTCATTTTTTTTAGCTAGTCGAGATCTATTTGTGAAAGCCTTTAGAAAACCATTTAAGCAAACACAGTAACTCTGTTGCAGTCAGAGATGAGGTGAGCAACTTGCCCAACATAGTCAAAAAATTAAAAATTCACTGAAAACTTTCCATTTTATATTTGTTCTCAGAGATAGCTCATCAACATGACATCTCATCTAGATAAATCTTGTGCATCTAATAAAAAAAGCATCTGGACAAACAAAATGCCTCTAGCCGCATGGTTCATCCCATCTGTTTGTTATAAAGACTGTTTTATACCATTTCCCTTTGAAATTTCCTCAAAAGAACTTTCTGTTGGCCTTCTGTTAAAAAAAAAACATAATGTTTCCTATTCTCTTTTAGGCAGTGGATTTTATGCATGATTGGCTAACTAATAGGATTAGGGCATCACAAAAATCATAATCAGAGAAGTTTAATTAGGTGTAATCATGTACTGAAGTACTGAGCATCACTGCATTATTACCAATTTTACGTGCTTGCATATCACAAGGAGGCACGTGTCATTTCTGGTATCTTTCTACTGTGCTTTTCCAATCAAGTTGTTTAATTTTTTTTTAAAGCACCCAGATATAAAACAAAATACGAAAGCAAACAAGCCATGCTATTCTTGCAGATTCATCTGTATTCTACCAGCTATAAATCTTTTTCACAAAAGTACAATCTACTGAACCACTTAGTGATGAACAGATGATGTTGTGTTATAATCAGATAAGGTTTAAGCTTCAGCAGTTCTAAGTTAATGCTTTCTGTTATTAGGTGTTCCTGTTGGACGTCTTTCAATTCCCCATCATATTTCATTTCTCTATGTATAATAGTATTTATAATTAACTGTGAGATTCTGAGTAAGTATCTATGGATTTTTCTTTAAACAACTGAGCATTTTTCCAGTTTGCACCCTGTTAGTACTCACCTCATTTGCCAATCAAAAAAAGTAAGTTAGGACAACATTACATTTCTTTGGTAGATATCAAAAAGTCATCAGAGCAAGCTCTTATAGGGCAAACAAACAAACAAAACTTACTACAAATAGGTCAGATGCAAAATTATTTTTAGCATTCTTATATAAGCTTTATATAAACATTTTATATAAGCTTTACTATAAACTTGATTTCCTTATATGTTGTGCTAAAAGCTGTTTGCTGCTCAGCAAGGCTGAGAGCCGTCCCCTCTCAGGGCTGCTGTGCGAGAGCCCACCTGGGAACCCGCTCCCTCTGGAGCACAGGAGCGCGGGAAGCAGCGGCCAGTGCCTCAAGACAGGAGAACTCCAGAGCACCCCGAGAAAATAGGAAGTTGCCCCAAAGCCTCGGGTGATGCCTGGCAGAGATGTATTTACCAGAAACAGAAAGTCAACCAGCGAGGTGCCAGGAAAAACTGGTACCCTCCGCACTGAGCAAGGGAGGGTGGCTTTTGGTGGCTACAGTTTGCTGGAAAACAGGATTTATCTGCTTCTAAGGTGGAGAAAGACTTAGCAGCAAATGGCATTGCTCTAAGGAGATGCATGAACCTCCTCGCTGCAGGACGAGCGCCCTGACACACTGGAAAGCAGGAAAGCCTGAGATCCCAGCAGTGTTCTGGCTTGTCTTGCAAATTCACCCTCATTTTTTACTTCTCTCCCACTGGAGAAGGAATTCCCTTTTTGCAGAGCAACAGAAATGTTTTATTTGCTCTGGAATAGAAGCAATAATATCACTAAAACGATCACAGAGCAGTGGTATGGCAGTTCACTTTAAAGGGATTTCCAGTCTCCCTGCACTCCCTTCTCCATGCTCTCATCCCCTACAATACGTAAAGCACAGGGTCAACTATTTTGTTATCCAAGTTCATAGTAAAATACAAACATATTACTTCAAAGTGTCTTTCAAGTCTCAAGTTTACAACATCATTTCTCTGCTACAAATGAGGATGCAGAAATATCAAAACCTAAAGATTCTGTTTAGCTACTCTAAAATCTTTTATCATTTAATCTTTAAATCAATTAAGACTATTGCAAGCATCCAGCATACACAGCAGGGCTTTTTAAAGAGCATTTGCAAGAGGCTGTTCTATCTGCCATCAGTTAATTGAAATTAAAATTACTTACCAGTGCCTCCTAATACTTCAGCTTCACCCCATACTCTCATTACGTATAAGTTTTACCATCCATTCTTATGGACATACAGGAAGTATTCTGACATACAGTATTGTGTAGGCATTTGACATATATGATCCATAAAGCTGAAAATCTCAGGGAAAGTCAAAGCATCAGCTGGACAGACTTTTTTTGTAGTCATTTCAGAAAAGTATATTTTCTGATGCCAGAATCCAGTAGCAATGCAGTCAGTAATTGATATAGAAGTAAACTTACTTTGTTCACAAGTACAATTGCGTAGAAAAGCTTTTATCTCCTGAATTCCTAAGTATTCTAGAGAAATTAACATCTCTGATAACAAAACTGTCCTTTTTCCCCTCTGGCAACTTCCCTCTATCACCTCCTCTTATAATTTTTACCTCTTGGATTTCTATAGCAGAGGAGTCTGGTGCCTGACTTCATTTCTCAAAATGAAATGTTTTTGGAGGAATATCCATAGGTCTTGGAAGACTGGCTCCTCATGAGAAGGATTTTCATATACTACATTAAGAAAAAACATATTTCTAAAGAATAAAGAACACTCATTTGCTATGCTAAGAAAAAACATATTTCTAAAGAACACTATCTTATTATTCATAGAACCAGGTCTGTAGTCTTAAATGTGGCCTTTAATACTTCATATGCAGGTGATTTTATGTGAAGACCAAGTATCAAAGAATTAGGTGTGCTCTTCCAGGAGTACAAAGCATATTTTCATGCGAAATGGCAGATAACTGGACTAAAATCTCATCTTCTAGCACTACTTAAAATCTAAATTACAACCAAAATGAAGAACAATTTCTGACAAAAAAATCCCTAAAATTGACTACATTGCTAGAAGAGATAACAATTTAACCGGACCTCTACACTGGAACATCTTCCTCGGACTAAAAGTATTCCAAGAACAAAATACAGTGCTAATGTATTTGCCTGTGCACATTACTTTTATGAACTGAACAGACACTGCCAAATTCATTTCTGCTCTTGAAACTTTGAAGTGCGTATAGAGCTTCTTGAACAAAAGCATATGCAGAAACACTTAAGAGAAGAACAATTACATTCATCTCTGTTGTACACCTGCAAATCCAAACAGATCAAATATGTTCAGAAGTTTTTTAATGGGTGGTTTAAAGAAAATGTTATCCCTCAATATATATTTCCTTTGTAAAAGCAGAATGCTACAATGAAAAAGAGCAATGCAGTATTATGAATCATATCATGTTTAAATCTAACAAGATCTACATGCACATCATACAAACTTTCCCTCCCTGATAAGTCAGAAATTGTACTTTATGCTTAAGGCAAACACAAAATTGTGAATAAAATTGTATTTTGTCTTGAATACATTTATTTAGTTCCATTTAATTATATTTCTGCTCTTTTTCCTTTGATTTCAGACTGATGTAGATGTTGAAAAAAATGTAACAGTGATTGGTTCCATGCAATTCCTAATTTGATAAACTGACGAGGGGCCTCGGGGCAGTTAGGATGCACACTATCATCTGTCCAAAATTCCCAATTCGAATGCCTGTGGACATCCCAGTCCATCAGCGGGATGGGCAGCTCTGATTAGCCACCACTCAAACACTCTCCTGCATCGAAACAGGCTTGCACGTGCACGGGCAATTCGGGACACACAAACCACTCAGGTGCTTGCACACGTCCATACATAGTAAACCCACCTATATGTATTCAGACACAAGTTCATAAATACTCTGGAGCAGAAACACATATGTTTATGCAATAAGGGCAAATACCTTTTCATAATATATACAATATACAATGATATTTTTGAAATTAATACACTTAGAAACACACATTTCATTAATCCTCTAATGATATTATGCAACTGGTAGGTAGAGCAAAGGTGTATTGCCTTTTTTATCTTCCACAAGCTCATAGACACAGCCTCTGCTTACAATAATATTCTATCTAACATGCAAATATTGTGAATTAGCTTGTAAGCTTGTTTTCCCATGAACTATTTTGAACTATAAAAGAGGTTATTCTAGGAAAAGTCATCAGAAACGTATTTATTTGTCACAACGATCACCATTCTTTGCCTGAAAAATTATCCTCCTTTGCCATTTAAGCAAGCATACGTTGTTTGGCCTATCAGAAAGCATTATGATTATTCTAACTCCTGTGGACTCAATTAAGCAATCTGTCAAGCTAAATCACATATTAGAAATGGAGATATTTTTCTTGCATTTCCAGCAAATTAAAAACCTTAAAATTCCATATTGAAACAGCGAAGGGTTAGTTGTGAGGCAGAATATCTCCGCACTACTAGGCATAGAGAATTCCAATAATCTCATTTGTTCTCCTTCTCATTTCCTTCTCTCCTCTTTTTCCATTCTAATTGTAGAAGCTTTTCAGAATTTAAGACTCCCCCTCTTTTACTGCAGGGATTCACAATCTCCCTACTTGGCAGCTGCTGCTCAAAACAACTTCCTTCAAGTTGCGTGGCCTCATTAATTCAGACACAGAAGACGACTTTTCCACATTCACTATATGTTTGTCTATTGTACTCTCTGCTATTGTGTCTTAGCATCTTCCAGTAGTGTCTTATTTCATACAATTAACATCTGTTGTATTACATAACCTCAATCATACAATTCTCATTCTTTCTGCTTCGGAAAATGGGAAAAATGGACCCGTTTGAGAAGACAGATCTTTTAGGGTACATCTTTAATGGGCTCAACAGTCACAATCTAAAAAAGCACATTTCCCAGCACGAGGCAACAAGCAGCAAATACAGCAGGTCATTTTTTTTTTCCAAACACTTGAAGCAACTCCAACTTAGAACAGTTGAATCCTCCCTCTACACTTACATGTTGGCAACACTGAGATGAGCGGAGGCTGTTCTAATCCCTTCCCTAACTTCCAGGATCTCAAGCATCTAATTGCCACACTGAATAAGAAAGAATCAAAAAGCTTTCCCCAGCACTCTAGCAGAAAAACACATTCCCATCATCACCAATCATGCCAAAATTAGTTAAGGTCCTAAAAATATATTTACTACTAATGCCATGGAATTCCATTTTGTTTTGTTGAATTCACTTGGTGCAAAGACCAAATATTGGCTTTGTTTTCTCTTTTAATATTATAGTTTAGAGTTTTTCATGGTTCTTCTTCTCATAGTTTTGCTACCAGACTATTATGAAAACACTACTCAATAGTAATAAGTTTTCAAAACCATCTTTGTGTCCTTTGGATTTCAATGGCAAAATATTGTAACCACCCTAAGAGATCCCTCTCCTCCTAGAATTCAAGACAGAGGAGTCCTTGGGTTTCAGAAGGTGGAAATAAATATTGGTTTTAGTGATGGCAGACTGGTAGTTTTGATTCTGATGCAGTTAGAAACAATCACAAGATTTGCTTACAATGTGCTGGATGTTAATTGAAGAGGAACAAATCTTCACAATTTCACATGCTTTTAAGTCATGTCTAGGTCAGATGCTTACATAACCACTTCCATTTACTAGATTTTACACTATTCTTGACTCCCTTTGCACAGCTGGAAATGCATATGTGAACCCAAACATTGGATCAAATAACTATAAAGAGCAAAGCAATAACAGGTCAGGTTGACTGCAGATCTAAATTTGTAAATACAGAACCTGTTACACAGAACACACCAGCAAACCTATAGCAAATGTGCACATTGCACCAATCTTTTGCTTCACCAAGGAACGAAAGTGACACAAATTGCTCAAGGACTCTGCAGGAGTGGACTCAGTTAAAGTGGTTTTGCTATAATGCATGTGTCCTTGAAGATAGAGCTCAGTATTTGTTGCAGTCACTCTTTAAAAACAAAGAGCTTTTCATAGTTTTAAGTAGCAATGATTCCCACCCATTACTTTTTAGAGAGAAAACTGAAAGAGTTGGATGCACTTTTGATTTCAGAAACAAAAAGGTACTAAATTTACATAGATATATATTTTTTTAAAGCTAAAATGTAACTCAGTACTTACAATAGTCCTGCATCTATTTTCAGGTATCTAAACACAGATGCCTTGAATCGAGTAAGATTTTGGCATCCAAAAATCTTACTGAAATCATGTCAGCCTGAAGGTAAACTACTTGTAAAATAACTCTATTTTAGATGTCTAAATAGGAATCTAGAAGTTTTATTTGGGCACCATTTTTTTCCAATGATACTATTAGATTATAATTGTGTAGATCATAAAATGTTCTAACAGGTTAAGTTTATTTATCATTTACTAAATCTGAAGAAACCAGTGCTATTTTTTAAAATATTGATTCAGTTTTATATTTAGTTTTAAAACATACAGCTTTAAATTCTTTGGATTTAATACTGAACTATTAAAGTATTTTCAAATAAGTTGGATTTTGAAAATATCAAGATGAATACATACATAAACTATGTTTCATCAAATCTAAGAGGGCCTTAAAATGTATGGAAAGGATAAAGGTTTATTTTTATTATTACAGCAGTACTTCATTCTAGATATTGTTCCATTTCACTGATCAACTCAGATTTTCAATGCATATAATCTTAATTTCTATTTTCAGAATTCATCAAATGGGATAGTAAGGAAAGGCACTCTGTGCACTTCAAAGCAAGAAATGAGATGGCTTCATTCATGTAACACTTTTGGCAATTCTCCCAGAAAACAAATTCAGTGCTGAAAGGCAGTAATACTGTACCTTGATTTCTTCTATTTCGTCTGGTACTATCTTGTATGCAGATATAGTCCCACCCAACCTGAAATTGGGAGAAGAAAATATTATCAAAACCAACAAAAAGCACAGCATGGTAATGGTATCACAACTAGTTTAAA
>JAUBOD010000150.1:84923-97542 GCA_032353885.1 Nothura maculosa
GCTGATATGAGATCCTATAAGGAGCAAATTCTAAAAGATTTTAGATTTTCAGCAGGGTTTCTAGTTAGTTCACTGCTCTCTCTCCTCATGTCAGTGGTGACAATTTTACTGGCACCAACTCTTTCCTGGAGCTGAGTTCTACTAAGGTGGCATGGGAGGAGAAGTCACAGTCACAGAACAGACTGCAAATACCTAGTCCTGAGATGCTGACTAGAGTTTAACCTAATTCACTTCTAACCCAAAGCCCAACATAAGGTCTTCTATGGGGACATTTTCCTAATGGGATAAGGCAAAGAGCCTGAGTCTTTCTTTGCTGCTTTTGTGCAGAGAAGAAGGAAGCAGCTGGCTGGGAAACCTGCAGCTGGAGGCAGACCCCTCTCCTGCCAGAGCGATGCCTTACCCCAAGCCTGTGCTTTTATCAAACACAGGGTCTACTCCTCCTCCTCTGAACCTAGCTCAAAGAAAATGAGGTTTTAACTTTCTCCCAGCGTTTGTTTATTTTAACATGGATTTGTCTTGAATGCTGCCTCCTCCAGGCAGCCTGGCAATGGCCATTTGCCACAGAATTGGTACTTCACATTGACACTGGAAAGATTCCTTAGTTCTCAAATATCCATTCTCAATGGCTTTTCATACCACTGAAATGCAAACCAAGGTCTCTTGACATAACTTCAAACTGGAAAAATCCGGAAAAAAAATACTTTAGAAACTTAGAACAGAGTAACTTATCTTAGCAAGCTGTGAGAAACCTAATAACAAGTTAAAAAGCTAAGTATTAGTAGTTTTACAGCACATCACCTAAGCAGACTCATTCAGCAAACTTATTGAAACTAAAATCTCAGGTCATTCTAGGTTCTAAAAATGCTTTGCATACCACTTAAAATACAGTGCTTTATCTGACCTAACATACAGAATGTAAAATTCGGCATCTTTGTGTTTACATTTGACTTTGGGCCCATTTGGGCCTTTGGGCCCTGCAGCACTCGGCACCCTCTGGGAACCTCAGGTCCCGGCTGCAGGGCAAAACACAAGGGACGGCCCATTCGCTGCCTGGGACCCGCTGTGCTCCCCCATCAGGTGGTTTAGAGCAATGACCTCAAAGGAAAATTCTGTAAAAACTACTGCATCGGTCTAAAATTTGCTTAACCAGCCTACTGAGGAAGCAGTCGATGGCAGTGCCATTCAGTTCAGTACAACCCTCATTCAGCTGCAGTTGTGAGAATATTAGTGACTCTTTTCTCCTACAAACCTCCTTTCATGCATTAAAGTATGCTGGGAAGTAGCTCTTTCCTAACCTCCTATTTTTACTTTATTCCTTTCAAACTACCAGGATATTTGAGCCATACTCAAGTTTTCATTACTTATTACTTGCAATCAATTTAGAATTGCTAATGTGATAAGCAGTCTAGATTATTTTTCTCATTTGTTTTAGCTACCGAGATGTGATTTTTCTCATGATCATATTACTTACCTAACTTGCTTTGTCTCTTTTCAGTGACTCATGGTCTCTGCTACTCTTAAACACGTTTTTGCAGTCTACAAATGTTGCCATCTCACTGCTGTCCCTATTTTGTATAACAACATCTTTTTCCCCCTAAACAGAAAATTATATCCTCTGGAGATAATCTTGTCATGCTGATACTTGACTGCCTATTCTTAGCCATTAGTTCCCTCTCTTGGCTGATTTCAAGTCTTCAGCAATATTTAACTCTTAGCCTACAGCAAGCGAAGAAATGAGAGAAGTCTTTACAACCCATACAGCCTGTCATGTCTAATAAGTTTGTCTCTACAGGCAATGAATCAAATAAATCAATCAACTGTCAGGACCAGAGCAAGATACTTCGGCATCTGTAGGAGAATGATGCTCCCTATAAACACTTGCTCCTCTCCTCACTGCATCCTGTTTCCAAATCCTGCTGCTCAGAGGAAACCGGCAGTCCCACATTCATAGCAGAGCAGCTCGACAGGGTGACCCCTTCCCTAGCTCCTGCCCTGCACACGCTGCCAAGTCAGCGCTTCCCTGTTCCCAACCGAGGACGGATTTCAGCCTCTTTACCCAAGAGCAGACCTGAGTCGAAAGGCACCAAACAAAGTACAGGGTTTCTTTTATGGCTACAAAAATTATGCACTGTCCTGTAACAGAAAGAGTTACTCCAGCTTTTTCCCCAAGTGTAACGTGACTCACCCCAGACACCTTTGGAAAGCCTGTTCAAACCCAATGAAGAGCTATGGGGGAAAATGGTAAACTTGGCGACTGCTCTCTTGGCTACTCTTTGCTTGTGATGCATTTCCCTTTGCAATCCTTTCTAGCCTAATACATGAAATGTGAGGGGGATAATGCAACTCCAAGACAACCACAGAGCAAACTGATTCTGGCACGTAAGAATTTAAGACGCTCTCCTTCCTGACACAAATGGTTTGGAAGCTCTCTGTTCATTCCACTATTCAGATTCGCACACTACTTTCTAAGAAAAGGACAGAAAAAGAGCCCCACAGGGTGATGGCAACACCACGAAAGCTGGTAGCACAGTTTAGGATTAGCCCTAACGAAACAAAGATCTCAGTCTTGCATCTTTGCCATTAGAACTCAAATTCATAACAATTTAGCATAAATCTGATGCCAGTGTAATAAGTATAGAAAGACCATGTTTTTTGCCAGGCTCCCGAGGTTACCCCTTTCACTTCAATACAAAACTCATGGAAATCGGTTCCAATGGTCACGGCTATAAGACAGTCAGTTCTGAAGAGAGATATAGATACAGTCGGGGAGATATTTTAAAAATATTTTTAAATCCCACCATTATAACAGCGTAGAAAGGTGTTAAAATGGTTTAATTTTCTAACATCTCACAAGATTGAAAGATCATTCCTGCTCCTCCCATTGCAGGAGAGATTTGAATGCAGAAGAACAAAGCTGCCTTAAAGAGAATTATCAACACATCATAATCTGCTGTGAACCATGCCACTGTGAGCACTTTCGCACTACCAAAATAACAAGGAGAACAACAAAGATGCGCATCAGATTGCATTATCATCTCTATTTTGATGTGGATTTTCTGAGGAAGCTTATCCACAGCACCCTGAAGTGGGAGGAGGAGGAACAGGGAGAAGAGATTTCATCACCAAACCGTGTTTTACAACAACATTCCAAGGACGAATAGCAAGATTTCCTTCCAACTCACTAAGTATGATGATTTGCAAGAATAAGCCTATCTTAAAAAGTACATTGTAGGCATTGGTTCTTGCATAACATCTCAGTGATGCTAGCTAAAGCCACTAATAGTGATGATAGCTAAAGCCACTGTCAAAGAAAAACCACGAAGCAGAGAGCAGCACATTGCTCCTATAGCCTTCATTCCAAGGACAGCGCCGGGCACACGGACAAATCCAACGTTACCCGGGCAGTGCTGCTGTCCACACCAGGGCACGGCGGCTCGCGGGGCTCCCAGGCTGCGCTCGTGCCCGGGTAAATCTCTTAGTGGCAGCACAAGCTGCAGGGCAGAGAGCAGCTCCCGGCTGGCTAAGCAGGGAAGTCAGCGTTTGCTCGTAGCCTAAACCCTGCTGAAACCTCGCTATGTATGCCCTGGAAGATGGATAAGGTGCAGTGCATGGAGAATTCAGGCATGTGGCAATGAAACATTAATCAGGTTTTATGAATGAAGAAATCTACAGCACAGTTTAGGGTAGATCTCATGGAATCATCGCCTCAGAACTTGACTGTTTTCTCAAAGAAAACTTCTAACTACCAGAGGAAAGGTATCTGCAGTACATTAAAAACAATTTCTACTGAGTTAACATTCAAGTTCTCTCCATTTTGTTAATGCATTTGTGCAGCTTTTGTTGGAATGACATAAAAGTGAAATAATTAAGAGAAAAAAAAAATACCCATTGATTCAACACTGTGAAAGAATATGGAAAAGGATCAGGTTGCCTACATCCAATTCATGCATCTTTTTAGGATCATATAAACTGTGCCTTTCTCTTTTCTCTCTCCAAAATGCATAAAGGGAAAAAGAAAAAGGCCATCTACCTACATAATGTCCAAATAAGACATTATTCTTTCCTTGCCTTAAAAATGCTGGGTTACATTTTCATGTGTGTTTGTGTTTGATTCCATAAGCTGTGAAGCACCAGCAGTATATATCAGAAGTTTGAGTGTTAACAAGACAATACAGTTTGTCTTAATCACTGACGCAACTCTCTGAATTTAAAATCAAACCCATTTTAGCATATGGTAGCGGCATGCTGCATTTATCTGATGTGGTAAATAAAGAAACTTCCTGTTTCCACAGAAAGGACATAGAAAGGATGCAATCGTTTAAAAGAGTTAAACACACACACACACACACACACACACACACACACCCCCTACAATACTTCAATGCGGTTTTATAATAGAGCACACATCAAGTCAGTCACAGAATGCTGACTAAAGTTTTTAATAGCTGTGCATTTCAACATGAAAAAGACTATGGACATGATTCTAGCAGAACCACTTCCACCCATTCATTGACCTGTAGGATAGATTTTGACAACCAAACATACCTTTTTTTAAATGCATGTGTTGCTTAGAACAAGAACTTAGTCTAATCAAAAGAGGAGGCAGCCACCAAGCGAGTAAGGAGCTGGGAAACACAGCCACATTCCCTCTCCTTTTCCTGTGTCACATAAAAACCGCCAGATAGGAAGGACACAACTCCTTAGTTGCATCATGCGGAGAAAAGGGCCTCAGCCTGGCACTGTAAGCAGGGAAACGCCTAATATCCAACTACACAACCCTCAAACTTGGGATTTGACAGCAGCAAGCCAGGTAGCGGATGAATCCAAGGCAGCCGAGAGCTACAGCCTGCACAGGGAGGCACAAGAGCGTTCACGGCGCCAGGGCCAAGGCCGCAGCAGCAGAGCTGGGCCTGGTTCCCCGCTCCGTGCCCACTGAAACCCTTGCTGCAACAGTGACAGAGGACACAGGCGTCTGAACCAATTCTCAAGTCTGCAGATTGCTAAAAATATTCTGATGGGGGCTCAGCCCGGTGACGAAAGCAGGCAGTGCTTATTTCTAGCAGCAGTCGCACAAGAGGGTTGAGAAAAAGGGGCAAAACACCCCACAGGGTGAGGATTTAAAACAACCTGCCATGGGTAGAAAGCTGTTCTTCAATTTCTACCACTTAAGTGTTATTCTAATATCAGAAGCATTCTTAATTTTCCCAGTATTTTTAGAAACAACTATAATATTTGAAGATTCCTAAGTCCCATGCAAATGGCAAAGCTTTCTTCAAGTTTTGCTCAATTCCATGGTGTCTGCGCAGAGCTCACTGCCCTCCAGGCCTCTCCGGCACAATGATCTCAAGTTCCCATTCAGAGGGGGCAGACGAGCCGAGAGCAGAACATTCCTGATGTCCTGTTCTCCAGCAGCTATTCCAGTCAATGCTTCCTGGTTCCAATGTCCTTATCCACAAGTGGTTGCTCCCTGGGTCTCAATGCCAACATTTAGAGGGGATTCACGGGCACCGGAAAACTGCTGCACTGAAGTAACGTATGAAACCACGCTTAAGACGAACTGAATTCCTTGTTCCTTTCTTGTTCCTTTCTCATTTGCATTGAGAGTCTTGACGTCTGAAATACCTAATATTTTTGCCCCAAGTTTGTTCTCTCTGGCACAGACAGGCTGCCACAGCCCATCTAACCAAATAAGACAATCAACTTGGCCTTATAGCAGAAGGGAAAATAAGTAAGAAGGTCACACCAAGAGATGTGAATGGCAGTGATGTAGAATACCATTCATTTTCTCTTGCCCCTGGAGTATGTTTGGGCTGTCTCCTCTACTCTTGAATATAAAAATTTGAGAAACAAAACCCAGCCACAAAAGCATGTCCTGAGAAACCTAATTGCCATTGTATGTCCAGGTGTCCCACAGAGGCACCTTCCTATTCAGGCAGAAAGTGTTTGCAAGGTTGTTAGAAAACATTAATGTTATCACTATTAAATGACTAACAGCCACAATGGCATTTTAGTTCAAAGATCACTTTGATCCTTTAAAGAATTTTTAAAAGAGTAGAAATAACATAGAGCAGCTGCAGCTTTCAAAGTATCAACACTTAAAATTTTAAACTGTCCACAAAGCTTTAAGCATTGTTATAACAGAAATACTCTCACTGCCAGGCATACACACGAACCCCAACAGCACTGCAGCTCCTCAGCAAGGAAGGGCACATCTGCCTACGGCAGAGGACTGGAATGCTCCCCTTCCATCCCTCCACCCCGTGTGTCCATCTCCCTTTCCCCTTACCTCAGGTTTCCTTCCAAATATTTTCTGGACCTCACAACCAATTTCAAGAAAATTCACCAAAACTGGAAATGTCAAAGACGTCAAAGTAAACATTTGAGCATGGGAGTGTCAGGAGCGGCCTTGGATCACTGTGAACCCCACATGGGTCTGCACTCACCTGCGGCGTGACTGCGTGTGTGGGGAACAGCTTCTCAGTTTGCTAGCAGAGCTATGATTTACTATGTCACTGACTTCAGAGAAGGGCAAAATACTTAGAGCAAGACAAAAAAAGTGAACAGAAAACAGAGAAAAACAAAAATTCTTTGCAACGTTCAATAACCCAAAACATGGAGACAAAATTACAAACTTCAACGTTGCTGTTAAATTATGAACTATATGAAGATGAAGTAATATATTTTGAAAAAGAATTCAGTATTAAAATAAGTTTAATTCAAAGGGAAGTTAAAATGCATTACAGATAACAAGGAAAATTCTAAACTGACAGACAAGCAGAGCTATTTTGGGAAGTGAACAGATGGCTACAGAAAAGCTGACCCAGAAATGGAGAACAAAAGAGGGAGTCAGAGCAGGGTGCTGTAAGACAGTACAAGTGGAGAACTCCGTTCTCCTATTTTATTGCATAAGTTTTCTGATAAGCTCAAGACACTAGGAACCTAAAATAGAAAAAAACCTGGATTGCACTTCCATTTCTGCCAGTGACTCGCAGAGGGTTTTGGCTTTCACTTCTTCCCGCCTCCGTCTCTCTAAAGTCTTACACAGTCATTACACAATCTCACACTACGGTGCCTATTATGCCAGAAGTAACAGGAAAACTATAAAGTTAGGGGCCTAAAGCATAGCTTATTTACTATGAAACATTTCCCAACAAATACTGCTATGACAAACTTCTACATGTTTTAAATGCATTTTTTAAACCGAAAAACTACTTATGAACTTTTTAAAGGTATACTATCATCTTTATAATTAGACACCTTAAAAATTCACAAGCAGTAAACAAAAAATGAAAAAAAAAAATCAATAAACTCCAAAACAAAAAAAAATCAAAAATTAAAACGCTCAATCTCATCTCTTATTTGCAAGGACAAAAGGCAGCTCTTCTCTTATTTCCAAATAAGCGGATCCAGCTGGGGCTTCTGCCTCCCCTCGTGCAGGACACTTATTTCATATAAAATCTCAGTAATTCAAGTTTAGTTTTGCCCAAGAAAGGGAATGACTTTTGTTGTTTTGTGTGGGTTACTGCTATAAGCTTAACGGCAACGTTTTTACTCATAGTTATAAAACAGATCCAGTACGTTAGGAGCTGAACTGGACACGTTCTAGCAGGTCTTCTCCAAAAGCCCTACAGAAGCCCGTGAAGGCATTCGGCCTCCAGGGACCTCCTCTATGGACGTTGTTAAGGTCAAAGTGCAGGTCTACCTTGCTCTAAGCAACAAGTGTTTATCAACTTCCTAGTTTTGCTTTTAAGCGTAGATTAGGCACGCAGGTTATTTGCACAGTGTATCACATTTTCCCTCTGATAACAGGAGGTGGCAGTTACCACTGTGGTAACTACCTTCTCCTCCACAATAGTGGCTACGTTGGTTCTGTTCCATCTTTCCAATAAGTGCTTGCTATAGCAACACACAAACCACACTTCAATGGTTATACTGGTTTGTAAGGGCTATAAACTCCAGCGTTCCTGAAGTCCACATTCTCCTGAAATATCTTTGGCTTTAATTTCTTATGGTCTAACTGGCCTGTGGGGCTTCCCTGGCAAGCTGTGATACCATCACAATTTCCTCCTTAGTGTTGTGAATCTGAGCAGCTCTAAAGACTTCTCTTAAAATGTTTTTTTTTTTTTTTCCCTTTTTGGATCTATTTGACAAGGTACAAAAGAATTGCTAGTAATAAACAAGACAATAATGAAGAACATCTTAAATTACAGAATTTTTAATACAGCATCATCCATAAGCAGAGCTGGGGTGTCTGCAGCTCTTCACTGGGGTAAGTGGAAGAGTCTCCTCTGCACGTGGCACTTAGCACTACAGCCAGATGCAAAGACTGACAAGCACAGTTCTCGGGCAAAAATAACAAATAAATACACATTTACCTGCAGTAGAAAAGGACCTTTGTTTTCATGTCATCTCAGACCAGTGACAAAAATATGCCAAGAATCCTTCACCCTATAGCCAGGGACTGTCCAAATCTCCTGGAAATAGGACTGCTGCTCAAAACTGAGGAACTCCCACACATTAAGAGCACGAGCGTTTCTATAACAAAGTTTGGGTGAGACAGCTATGCGCGTAGAGAAGGACAGCTCCTTCTCTAAGACACAGAAACAAGCAAAAGAAAACGTCTGCTTTCAAAGTGCCAGTATAATTGCTTGATTACAGAAGAAAGAGGTTTATTCAAAGAAACATTTCAATGTGGCTAAACACAAAACGCTTCTGGCACATGGGTCTAGACCCATCAGTCCTCTTTGGGGCTTCACAACCAGTCAAACTCTACCCTGTAACCTCAAAGAGAGGCGAATTCCAGCGTGAGGAGTGGTTGAAGCAGAATCAGTTAGGAGCCCTGCACGCTTTCTGAAAGTGTTTTACAGATGTCTGAATGTCAGCTATCCACTGGGATTAAATATTCTACTGAGAATAGAGAGGGCTTTCCTTAGCATTATCAAAGTTCTACCATTTTTTGAAGAAAGAGCATTAAAACAGGGGTTACATTTTTGCAGTGCTGTGCAAAAGACTTACAAGAGCTCCCTACAGATAAAAGAAAACTAAAAGCAGGAGACCCACAAGCCCGCGGAAGGCCCGGGCTTCCCGCAGCCCCTGAGCCAGGCAGTGGCTCCACCTGGGAAGTGGCAGCGCTGCTGGGAAGCGCCCGAGTGGAGCCACAACGTCCATGGGGCAGCACCGCCTTAATGGGGCTTCCAACCCGGCCTCCCATGAGCCAGGGAGGCTGGAGAACAGGCGAGATGGCACAGATGTGTGGACAAATAGAAACCTAAATACTACCAGCAAGAAAATTCAGGATTCAACTAATTTGATATGTTTCATAGTCCTCAAAATAGACTCACATTGTTTCACCACAGAGGGTTTTCTTCCTCCTGCAGTAGAGCAGCTCTGCTTTGCCTTGCAGAGGCAAACACGCTGATGCTACCCTGTGATTCCCATGGCACACCAGTTCTTGGAAGAGGAAAGCATTTCTGCCTCTTCTCCAAGCGTGACGTTTTCCGGGAGCTGCGGGTTGTGGGATCCAGCAGATCCCGCCTGCCGGAGAGGCCGGCGCGGGGCCGGCCCCAGCACAACAGCGCGGCTAGCGGGAAACGCTGAGCCGAGCGGACAGCTTCTGGCTTTCCCAATTATTTTTGGAAGGCTCCTCAGCCTTGAGGGCCACAGGCAAGGTGATGGCAGCGTGCTGTGAAGAGACACCCAGAGAACCTGAAATCATTAAAAAACTCCTCTGCACAGGAAGAGCGAGTACTGACTCTAAGCTGAAATCAAAGAGAAAAAACCCTCCTTGTAACATCTAGTCACCTTCTAAAAGTAACTAAGAGAGCTGCTTCAGATTCTTCCTCTCAGAATTCAGGTTTCTATTTTTCTCTTACTGAGCATATAAAGCCAAGTATTTCTCAGTCTGCCCTGCTCTTTGTCCTCAGCTTCCTTATAGAAGGAAGAAAAACCCTCCCCAGTCAGAATAGAAACAGTGCCCGTGCTTGCTCCCTTCATTTCACAACCTGCTCTGCAGCCCAGGCCCAGCAGCAGGCCCAGCCTGCCCTCGCACACAAATGCTGCCTTCGCTTCCAAGGCCCAGGGCGGCAGGATCAGCTCCTGGGCACACACATCATCCCCAATGGGCAAGCGAGGGGCTGCGCCTGCTGAGCTCAGTATCCTCGAAGTGCTAAAGGGATTAAGGCCCGGAATTTGATGGGAGGGTGGAATGGAACATTTGTGAGGAGAATATGAATCGGAAGGGTGAGTGCTCCTCACAGCCCTACCTGCATGATTAAAATGCTCTGAAGCAGCCTGCAAGGGCTTTGGCCCCACTGCTCGGTAATTAACGCAGTCCTGTTATGCAGCCAAAAGGTAAGAAATAAAAGCTACAAGGACTGAGAGATCATCTTAGAAATGGGATATACCAGAAACCACTAACAGCAGGTAACAGTATAGGGAACACCAGTAAAACTCAGAGGACTCTGGCATCTAACTCGTTCTGTACGTGTATTCCAATTAGTGACCCCTGTTCCAGCTGTCGGCTCCCCACAAGTCTCGCTGTAGTCAACTTGCACAGCCCCATCTTTCGGGTGTTCTAACAGCTGCTGTTCTGCTCCAGTCCAACCTCAGCCGTACATTCGCCTGCATCTACGAGTTTGCACCTGTAAGAGCTACCGCAGCTAGCAGGCTACTAACGTGTGGTAAGAGGCTCAAGGAGGACCTTCAGGGAAGAAGAAAGAACTGGAGGTTTTCAGAAAATGTAAGGTAAAGAAAGAGGAGGAACAACGAAATACACTGCTGAAATAGTAGGGGCTCAGATTTGATTAATTTTTTTTCAGAAATATATAAGAAATTTTTGCAAGGATTGAAATATTGTCCCTGTAGTATTTGAAGAGCAGAAGTAGCAGCACTTAGTGCTTGACATTCACTAGCTCTTTCCAAAGTGCCAAGTGTGGCAAACAGTCGAGTAAAGGGAAGATGGGAAACACCTATGTCAGTCACCGCTTGCTACAGGAACCCAAGGCAGATGAAGAGTCACAACTGCTTGAACGAGATGGCTACCAACGACCCTAAGAACCACAGTGAACTAAAATGTAGGGAGAGAAGCTTTTTAATTCCCTGATAAATGGATTACTCATCCATTGCAAAATTAAAATCTCAAATACTTGAAATTTGGCTGGTTTGCACTTGACAATCACTAGATCTTTCCCCATATGGATCCTCTTTATAAGTTATGTACATGCAGAAAGTCTTTAAGCCATATAGCTTAGCTTTACATACAGCTTTATATATTGCTATATTGATTGGTTAGATCTTCCTGTACCACAGCAGTTTTTAAATCCACCAAATCAATAAAGTAGGAAGGAGAACTTACTTTATATTCAAGGTAATCATGGTATTTTTAGAGTATTTTTAAAAGTAGTTAAACCTTTATTACATCCATAAACTGTAACAAGTTACAATAAGTATTTTGTTTAAAGAGAAATACTCATAAAATATTGAATTCTTTGCTGTAAAATGGAATTCTGAAGTTATCACTTATCCTAACAATGGAGAACACACAAAGATAGATTTCTAATAGATTTCTATATCAGCAGTATCAATGAGACTCTAAATAAAGTCCAAGATGACCTGGTTGAGCTTTACGGGCAGAATTAGAAAACTTGTTTCTTCTACTGCATGTTGCAAACAGCAACTCTCCATATCCAACCTAAAAAGAACTTCCATAACGTAGCAACTCAAAAAATTATGTTAAACCTTGAACTCAAGTTATTCATTCAGTTCTGGATGACTAGTTGGAAACAATCAGTGATTCTACACAGGTTTAGTGTTTCCAACATAAAACTGTGCTTCAGAGGGACAAAAGCACTTTGCAGTATGGCAAAAAGCTAAAACATGCTTGGGAAGGAAAGAATCACTTTTGTTTGATTATAATAACAGGTACATCAGAAAAACAATTAATAGAGTAGCCATCCTGAAGTAGAGGTTACACCTGCATTTAGGAACTCAGAATTTACAGGTCTTTCAAGAAATAAGCTGGTAGAGCTAACATTAGAGATTCAGGCCTGGCAGAAGTAAAATCTGTAACCAGAAGTGTCATTACAACCTGAGTCACAAAAGGCACTTAAATAGCATTTCCAGGAAACTAATATTTATAGATTTGTGTTATCTTAGAAGATGAAATCAAATTTGCTCATCATCGCTATTTTAATGCTATCTGTCCTTTAAATGTCCCAGGAAATGTTTTGTTGGAAAGAGTCTGAGAGCCTGAGAACTAGCAAAATGACCTACAAATACGATGGGTTTCTAATGCTCGGTTTTACCACCTTCATTTGTTAATTACCACAGAAATATTAACAAGTCCTCAGGTATTAGGGACCAAATGCTCCATTTGCTAAGAAGGCTACAAAAAGTCCAATCCCAAGTAAATAATAGACATGAACCACTAAAAAAAAAGAGAACATACCATCTTTCAAACAACACTTCTCCTGTTACTTATGCAATACTATAGTTGGAAGTTATTTGATTGCAGAAGTAGTCAGAACTATTGCCTTTTAGGTAAGATCTAAATTGAGAGAGAGAGCTTAAAAATAGCCTGGTCCAGACAGGTACATATATGAGAATACACACACACCCACAC
>JAUBOD010000150.1:108362-127144 GCA_032353885.1 Nothura maculosa
CTATTCACTCCCAGTGCTCAACTACTACCTAACACTACCACCTACCAGAAGGCACAGAGGAGGTCCACTTCACAGGCCAAGGGCAAACTCTTCCTGAGTTTTCTCAGCAACAACATTTGCTACCTAGAAATAACTGCCTATCTTGAAGCAGATGAAAAGCAGAGAGCAGATTCGGTGTGGAATTACTCACACTGTTTTCTATCAGAAACACTTACATAAATAATGTTTTCTGCTCAAACTAGGACAGTGGGATACCAATAACTACAACACCTTTAGCTTTTCCATCACAGCTACGCATCACATTTGTGCTAGGGGTTAAATACTCATCAGGGCACGGGCTACAACTGGTTAACTAAGGGCCCTCACCCCTACACTGAGGAGGAGGCTGGAGGCTAAACTTCAAGTCCCCTTTCTGAGGCTTTACATCTTTTACAAAACATCCTTAGCAGAAAAGCTGAAGAGACCCCAAATTCAACCATTTACCAATGGACTATTCCATGCCTGTTGAAACAGTCAATTCCCAAGTAGTCATTTCATTTTCCTCTATCTTTGGAAAGGGCCACCAAGCCCACACAAGTGGGCTGTGCACCATCTCCTCTTCTAAGACACGGAAGCACTTCCCAATTATTTTTGCATCCTTGGTTCATCACTACATTAATGGCAAACACAAATTAACGGTAAGTAACCAAAAATGATTAAAGCATTGCTATGCAGATAATGAAGACATCGCTAGACCTGACAAATACTGGGTCCTGTCCTATTATGTAAGTGAATCAAGCTCAAGGGTTCTGTGCTCCTGAACGTCATAACCCCTACGCAAAGGAACGACCTTCTAGCTGCTGCTTGGATGTGAGTAAGACTCCCAACAACAAGTGACTGGCAGGCGTTGGACCCGTGTCAGAAGCCTGGCTGTCAAGCTAGACCAAATCTGTAACATATTTAGACACATCATTCTTTAAGACGCTCTGCTCCGGAACTGCATGACCAAAACGGGTTCTTTCTCAAGTGCTTATACAAAAGGAATAAAACAACAACAAAAAGCTATTATGGGCTGCAAAGAGTCATAAAGTCACAATTTTTAAAGACAACTATCACTCTGGCAAGTAATAGAGTTGAAAAATCAACTTTATATGTAAATACACTATCAAAACAAAAATAGATTAGAGACTACTGGAGACTAAAAAAAGTAAAATAAAGTAGCCTAATATAAAGGATAAAATGCCTGAAAACCTAAACTTCTCAAATGGAAGCATGTATAATTCCATAATTTAGCTCAGAGGTGCACAGTTCAATTGCAATATATATCTATATATTAGTTCCTAACACATTAAATGAACACTTACTGAAAAATAGTATCTGTATTAAAATAGGCTTCTCTAGACAGTATGTTATTTTTTCTTCTGTTGGACAGTTTTGCAGTTCAACAGACTTTGCTGTTTATTTTAGCACAAAGACTTCCCCCTCCACCCACACCACCATCGCACTCCCCAAGCTTCCATCTTCTCCAAATGAAACTCCCAACTGTCGTATTTAAATCTTGTACCAAAGACAACAGTTTGAAAAATTAATTTCATGGCGTTATCACTGATAGGTATTCATCAAAGCTGAAAGACTTTTTAATAGCTTGATTAATGATGGGGAGAGATACATTAAAATAAACAAACCAGGAAAAGCCAGGCAGATTCAAGTTGTTTTCACTCTCTCTTCCCAGAGCCTATCTTAAATGCAAACAAGATATTAAACCAGCCTCAGTCATTCAGCCAGTTTCAGAAACAAGGGCGGTGGGGAGGTGAGGAAAGGGGTGTCAAGACAGGCAAGAGTCTACTTCAGAAACTGTAAAACTCTAAGAAAACAAAATTAGCTTTAATTCTCAAAATAGCCTACTGCTCTCAGACACGTAGACCATAACGTATAAATATATCTATATCCTACTGCATAGGAAGAGATGCAGAAAGACAGAAAGTTTTCCTACAAGGATGATTTTTCTCTCCTTTCTTAAATTCACTGAAGAGAAGTACATGGGGGGAAAAATGGGCATGTTTGAGATTCATCTACTTGCACATCTTATCAGTGACTAAATCTTTTTTTTTTTTTCCTCGAGTATTGTATGTAAGCTGAACATCCCAGTTAAGCCAAATTGGTTATAATTTTTTTTAAAATCAATCTAGCAATAGCTGCATCCACAGTTACATTTATCCATCTTAAAATATTAGTTTAAGAGGATAATTCCTCTCTTGAATCAAAAGTAGATTTAATATACTTGCCTAGTTCTACTACACATAAACAGCACATCAACCACATACAAGTGTTCTCCTGGACCTGGCTCTAAGGAAGAAGTGGGAAAAAGGAAAGCCTGTCTTTCAAATGAAAGGCTGCCTCATTGGGAACGTGCTCCAAAAAGATTCAGGACTTGCACACTTCATCTAGAACTGAATCTTGACTCAAGTTTTCCTTTCCCCTTTCTAGATCCATCATCTTCATTATGACTTGTTCTTACTGTTCAAATGTGTTACCACCTAAATCAAATGGGCTTGTATGAGCTCCAGAAAAGAAAAAAAAAAAAAAAAATAATGCTCATTCTAGTATTGCTTATTGTAGTCAGCAACTGGTTAACGTTTCATTTCTAAATGAAAAGTGCTCAGATTTTTCCTGTTGAATGGGTAGAAAACCTTGCAAGGGAAAGCACTGCAAGGCAACTCTGGTGAACGTGCAGCTGCTCCCGAGCTAATGCTCCATGTCATGGCTTCCCCTGCTGTCACGGCGTAGGAACTGAGGGAGTGAAGGATCATTACCTGTTAGCTGCTGGAGAAAAGTCCTACTGCTGTTGCTAAATAAACTGTACCAGGAATAATGTGACAGCAACAGTAAGAGCTTCTCTAAGACTTCTTTCATGTCAGATCAAGCCCTCCAGGTCCCCAGTGCTATCACTGCTCCTCAGGTATCCCAACAGCCTCGTAAAAGGACATAGGAGCGCTTGTTGCCGGGTCAGACAAATCCTGACAGGATCCTGTTTACTGCAGTGGCAAGCTGAAGATACTGAGGCTGCATTAAGAACATTTAGCCTGCACAGCAGCCTGCAGCAGCAAGGCCCATAGCTGAGTGATTCTGTGCATGCAGAATCATTGCCCTGGGTCTGGGCGGGCTGCAGCCTCACTGCACCCGAGGGCGGGTGGTTCCCTGGCAAGAGAGCCCGTGCAAGGCAGGCTGGGCAGCGGGACACGGGCACAGCCGGACACAGGCACAGCCGGACACAGGCACAGCCGGACACAGGCACAGCCGGACACAGGCACAGCCGGACACAGGCACAGGGCAGCCGAGCAGGAAGGGCAGAGCGCGCCCGGCGGCAGCAGCCTGGGAAAGGCAGCTGGGCAGTGGCCAGAGGAGGCCAGAGCAGCAGAGCAGGTCCAAGGCCAGGCCGGGAAGGCAGCATGAGCAGAGCTCACGGCTGGGCCCAGGGCCACGGGCAGGAATGCATGGAAATGTCGGAGCCTCGTCCCGCGGCCCTGAGCTGCGTCCTGGGCACAGGGAGCAAAGGCTGCAGAGCCTGTTCACCCGTTCAGGGCTCTGGCACAAGAAATACCAGCCAGACCACTTCCCTGCATCAGGAAACTGCATAATAAAGTGGGCATAGTCCAAAAGAAAGGAAAACAACAGGATTAGCAAACAGGACTTTCACACTGGACTGAAAGAATGATTAATCAGCCTTGAACACTGAAAATTATATATTTTTTTAAAAAAGCTTACATGTTCTGTGGCATTTAAGATGAAAATCCTCACACCAGTGAGCCAAATCTGCTTTCCAAATGCAGCAAAAATAGACATCTGAAGTCAGATGGAAGCCTGAGCTGTCTTCTTGGGAAAGCAGAGCAGAGCATCCAGGCCTTGAGGACCGGGACACGAGGAGGCTCCCGGGGGTGGGACCCGGGCAGAGCGCCACACACTGCACTTGGGATTCCTGCCCAAGAGCCAGCACCAAGCAGCTCGTGGCACCAGTGCAAGGCCATCCCTCCAACGTTTATTCCCCCTGGACTCTGCTACAGCCAGGACAGGAAGCCTTTTTCTTCCTCAGAAGGAAGGATTTCAAAAGCATTGCTATTTTTCCAGCATTCACATACAACATGCAAAGCCAGGCTGTAGAGAGAAGAAAATAAACCAAACAGCAATAGGAGGGAAACAAACAGCAATGGGCAAGTACTTGACACCTCCCAACATGATCACTAACTTCCAGTATTACTTTCTGGAGAGGAAGTTCAAGGCCGTGACTAGATTTTCCTCCCATGCATAACCAGCAGAAGGTAAAAATCCAAACAAACACACAGGTAAAGGTACTGGAGACTGAATCTCACTGCAGGGTAGTGAAAACAAGTGCTCTTGGCATAGGCAACACAAACATCAGTATCAGAATAAACTACAATGGAAAAGGTTTGGGAAAGGCTTCCCAAATATCTTAAGAAACAAAAATATGCAAGTGAGATGGCTTAGCTTATAAACAGAGATTTACAGATTAGCAGACACTTCTGTGCATTCCACACCATAATACTGTATAATGCCTGCTAATTACCATGCTTTACTGAGCATTACAAATATACAACAATTAGCTAGAAAACTTGTGCTACAATTCTAGAAATGCAGAGCATGAGCTCCTAGCTTGGGTTCTACTTCACTTGTGAACTGGGCTGCACTTTCATTCAGCACCACCCAACTTCCCTGCTCATTGGAACAACACAAGCATCCGCGTCAAGTGATGAGTGAACAGCCACAAGGATACTGGAGACTGGATTATTGGTTGACACGGAGTCAATTCATCAACAGTGAAAAATTTTAAGAGTTATGAGCATAGCTACAAGGTACAGATAAGTACTTGGAAAGAAATTAATATTGTCCAAACCCAACACTTATGGAGGGGGAAAAGGAAAAAAAAAAAAAAAAAAAAAAAAAAAGACAAATCACCAGGGGAAAAGATCAACAAATACAAATTACCCGGAGGAATTCTAAGAAAGTAGAAGGGAATCACAAAGTGAAAGCCAGCTACTCAGAAAGTAAGAAACAACTAGAGATTTAAAAGCAATGAGGCCAGAGTTGGAGTAGTTCCTTTTGCAGAATTTCTTTCAGAACTTGAAATACCTAAACAACAGCTCATGAAGTGTTGCTGGATATTTGATTTTTGGTTATGTAATGAACAGCAGGAATGAAACAAGGCCCAGTGCCCCTTTTCTTCTTCTATAAGGACAAGTACTTCTAGTACTAGTACTTCTTTTCCTCTTCTGCATTTACAAAAACACGTAAGAAATATATGAAATTATGAGAGAAGAACATATAACTTTAAGTTTGCATAATAAACAGTACTAATTAAGCTATTTTTCCTCTAAAAGACAAAAGGTTCTTTCATTTCAGCACACTAGGTAGTAAGAGCAGTTTGACAGCAAACACTTTTGCCAACAGATCCCTGTCAGGGAATCAGAGAAGAGCAGCTGGCAACTGCTGTGCTCTGCTAGGGACACACTGCACCTGCAGGTGCTTGTACCTGCAAAAGGTGCTGGGGTCCACACACGGAATCTTGCTCCAGAAAAGGAAATAGGGAAAATGGTTTGGTTACTATAGACTGCATTGGCAGTAGGGGAATTTTCCTGTGACAATCTGTCACCAACATCTTATTGCTTTCTCTTTGACTGGAACATCACAAAGGGACTTCAGATCCAATCTGCAGACCTTGATGAGCATTCCCTAAGCTGGCAAAAGATAAAAAAGAAATAAGGTATGATACTAACTCACTCAATATGAGAACAAAAGTCACAGAATGCTCCTGCAATGATGTGTTTTGAGAATTTGCTTGAGGACCGCAGTCTGTGGACATCATTTCTTTGCTCCTATAAGGTTTTAATACAAGAAAATTCATTATATGCCACTTACTGACAGATGGCTGTTGTGTGAAATTTTAGCTCAATTTTGAGAGAAACACAGTTAAAAGAGGCTCTATTCTAAAATCATTATGCTTCTCTGTACAGCAGAAAAATACATGAATAAATCTATCAAAGCTTTTTGTAATTTGAAGTCCAAGCCTGCTAAGTGTCAAACCACCTCCAGACAGACCTAGACGGGCCCAAGAACACACACGACATGCCTATTTCCTACAGCCAGGCTTTATGGCATGGCAAAAAACAAAAAACTTGGCAGCAACTACTCTCCTAGGTCCATTGCAACACGCAATAAAGGGGCAAACTATTTCCTTATTCCCAAGTGAACAAGCTAGAAAAGTCGCTCGCTACAAATGCGTTCCAAGGGCTCTTGTTCTCCCAATGGCAGTTCTGTGTTCAAGTCAGTCTTGCTTTTTCTGGACATACATAGAAAAAGTGGAGCAAATATCATACTAGGTGTAAGTATTTCTGAAAGGAAAGGGTTAATGTTATGAGCTACAAGCTCAAATGCTCCTGGCGCTACTAACAAGCAGCCCTCTGTGAGGCTGGAACAGAAGAGGATCCATCATGAGGCTTTTTCATACAAAACAGTTCTGCAGACGCGTGATGACTTCTCTCTGTGCTTATGGCAGAGCTGTGGCTCTTTAGCAACTAAGTTACACAAAGAAAGAAAGCTGAAAATTTGTTCCAGGCCCTGAACGGAGCAAACGTGCCTGGATTAATGTGCTTTTAAGAGGTGGGTTTTTCACCATGAGAGCTACTAGAAATGCATCTACCTAAACCCAAGACACAAAGCTAGGATGAGGTATGACATCTACTATAAACATGTAAAAAACCTGAATGGTGACTGGTCCTTGACTCTAGAGGAAAAAAGCCCTCTTCAAAGCTCTTCAAAGACATACAGGAAGTTTCTATTTGTTTTTCTAAGGAATTTGGAGGGGGACGTGGAGAAAGCTTCTGAACTTCTGTGGCAGGACCCCACATCTGTCAGCTTCAAGACATAACTTGCTGAATTTTCTCCTTAAGGTATGTACACAGAGCTCTGCATAGTTCCAGCTTTTTTCTGTTGTTTCAATAGAACAAATGAAAATAGATACCTTGAAATATAAATTCTCCTGTAAGGAGGAAGAGCATTCAAAGCCAAGGCTTTTTAAGCCAAACCATGTCTTGCGATTGTGGAGGAGCAGGATCCTCCCATTACTTGGCAGCTTTCACCCCTTTCCCGGCCTGGAAGGAGGCTCGGGAGCCTCTCCGAAGCCACAGAAGCTCTTGGCACCCAAGGCCCAAGCAGCGACTCGAGCTGTCTCAGAGCCACGGGCCGGAACGAGGGCTGGGCGAGACCTGGGCCAGGCCCAGCAAGGGCTGCGGGTGCGGGCGGCCCCCGCGCTCCCACCCCGGCACCCGCCGCCTCCCGAGCTGCGCAGCGCCCAGAGCGGCTCTTGCCTCCCATCTGGACAGCACGGCCAACTCCATTCCAATCCACATGGAATGCTTAAAGGCTTGAAAACAAGTTATTCCAGAAGAGGAAACACTACAAATCGGGCTTCCCCATGACCACTGAATTTCATCGGGGCACGAGGGGAGGCCAAGCATACCAATAAGCCCAGCCTTATACTATTAGAATACAAAGCATTACAGCAGAGATCACCAAAATGAGTAAGGAACAAACAATACACATGTAATACGCCAAAGAGAGGGATTTCCTTCATTGCTAGCCTCTTGTTGAGAGGTAAACACCCCAGATACACCTGAAAACAAAATAAAGCGACCAACCAACCAACAACCCCAGCCTGTTGCTCAGCAGTCACGTTCCCCAGCACCAGTGTATCAACCACCCTCTCCAAGGCCACACGGCAGGACCCCTTCCTAACCCTCCCGGACTGCTCTCCCAGCCCAGTGCTCCAAGTGAAGCCCAGACCACTAGACATGAGCGAGCGCAACACGTAGCCCACACAGCAGAGAGACACCGGGCTGTCCTTTCCAACCGCAGAAACGCCAAAATGGGTTAAGAACAAGGATGAAAATAAATAAATAGAGATGACCACATTCTCTCCTACACATCAAAACCTAACTTGAAATTCTCCTTAAACTAAAATTAAACTCCAAGCGATCGACAAAGGTACCGCAGGTCAAGCTTTAGTCACAGCAGCAAGGACGAGCAGAGGGTTGGTTGGAGCTCAACGTTTGCCTTCTTAGGAGGAATACCAATTTTGGTCTCAAATACCAAGCTATTTTAAGACAAATCTGAAAGAAGTGGAAAGCTCAGAAACATTTAAACGTTTTTGCCATGATTTCAGTTTCCCAATAATCATGCCAATCAGAAAGATGTGAGAATGCATAAAAACCCTTTCTCCTTCTCAACTCACTATGAATTTCACATTTCATTCACTGAATATTGTCATCACAATTCATCTCCATAGAAACAGTTGTGATGGCAAAAATTTCCTGGGCTATTTTATCTCATGAACCAGACAAAAAGAGTCTAATTAAGAACTCATTCTAAATATACACGCAGGCCACCAACCCAAAACACTAAAAATATAGCTAGAGCTTATATAGTACTTAACATATAGTCAAAGCTTTAATAAAAACATTAGACAGTCTCAGACAGATGCACAGATTTACTGTAGGGACTATGCTGATGTCTCTCTCTTGCCAAAGAGCATTTCATGAGTTCTTGCTAATGTAATGTCTATTACACTAAAAAATACACAAAGTCCTATCTACCACCAAAACCTCATTCACTTCTTTTGGGGAATCCTATAGGGTCCCTGGCCCTGACACTTTATCAAAGCTGCAGGCAAAGGGACAAGAAACATGGTCCTTCTGCAGCAGCTGCCCCTTCCCGTATGGCAGGGATGGGAACAGTAACCAAATAAATCAACACGATAAAAAGCTCCAGCAGTCGGATTGTTTGAACAAAACCCCTAAGGATTGCTGTCAGGTAAAGAAGAATGATCAAGAGGGCTGGAAAGGAAAGAACAATGAAAATAAATATCTGCAAGAAAAATAAACCAACCTGTAACCTCCCTCAATCCCAGTCAATGATACCAGTTCCTCTTGAGGCCATCCGTTCCAAAAAGGGCAGTAAGGGAACCCCTATTAAGGGCAGTGGAGAGAAAATGGCAAACAGCAGCTCAGTATTTTTAATAAGCTTCAGAAATAAAGACTTCATTTCTGTGCTCCTGAGAGAGGAAGTTCCCCTAAATCACAAGAACGGTTACAATACAACGACGTGAGAAGTTCACAAAAACAAAGCAATGATGAAAACTAGACATATTCTAGAAAGAAAAATAATTACATTTGCATTTTCATTTCATAATGAATGTAGCATATTTACATCGTGCATTTAATTTCCACTATACAATGAAAGTTACATCCGAGGCCCCTTCAGGCAAGGCGAGATGCATCAGACAAGTGCCCCAGACGCAGCGAGAGCAGCGCAGCCTTCAGGAGCGCTTCAATAGCAACAAATGGAACCGGACACAAACCACACAACTCTTGCAAGCCAGGATGGTTCCCAGGAATCGTCATCACCAAGGAAGCAGAGGACGTTATTCCATAGTGGAGGCTTCCCAATTAAAAGCATCTTAAGAGACTTTACGTGCCTACATTGCACAACTAGGAAGGGAAAAGCACCATGTAATTAGACTAGGTTTAACAAGCTTGCATGTTGAAAATTATCTTCTTAACATGTAAATGAGTTCCCTTAATAACTCTAGTCCAACTTTGAAGTCTGTTTCCATTGACCTATAGCTAATTATTCCATCCTTTTATTTACTGCTTCCTTGAGCCTTAACACTTACAACTAAGGTGCAAGAGCGCTAAGCCTTCCCCAAGGGAGCACGAGAGCCCTTCAAGCAGCCAGCTCAGCGCCCCGGCAGGCTGCTTGCTCTAAGCGTGCGCCTGCAGCCCTGCGGCAGCCGGCGGCTCTCCTGGTCACACCTTGCCAAGGAAACCCAAGTGGCTACTGGGAGCACAAACTTGTGCAACAAGGGGTCACTTACGGAATCCAGTCATCACTAGGACACAGTAACCCCAGGTATATTCCTCAAATATCTACGGAGAAGTATGAACCAGAAGACACCATAGGCAAGAACTTGGTGAGGCCTTTCTGCCCTTATCCAAGGGACATAGGGAGGCTTCCGAGAGCTTTGCTGAGCGGTCAGAAACCCGCATTCCAACAAGGGCACTCTGCTTGACGTGCCCTTAACACCTCCCAACATGTAAGCTTCAGTTCATTAAGGAATTTAAAGATGGCCAGGGATACTATAAGGACTTAAAATCACAAAACTTATGCAGACCACTTAAATAATTTTCTCCTAGAACATGCAGAAATAAAGTCTCCTCAGATGTGATCGTACGAAGGATGCACTCTCACGCGTTTGGCTTTCTGGAGAGAATCTTTTATTCATTAGTCCAAAGCAACATCTTCCCAAGCCAAAGAAGCAGCCCGAGAGTGCACCGAGCATTTGTATTTTAGCAGCACCGTCAGCTTGAAGAGTTTTAAATTCCAACCTCTCGCTTCCACCTTCAGTGTCCCTTTGGCTGTGCCAACAGAACGGGATCCGCAGCAACGTTACAAACAGAATCAATAAGCAGATCCCTGGCACTGAGCAAAGGAGGGAAACGAGAGAGCCCCAGAGCAGGGCGAGGGCACCAGCCCGACTCGCCCTGCGGCCAGGGGCAGCCTTGCTGGGGCAGCAGGCACCCAGCACCGGGAACAGCAATTGCTGCTAAAGGGAACAAGGTCACAGCTCGTGGCTTCAGCCTCTCCTGACAATGCCAATGCACTTCTGAAACAACTCTATCAAATTTCACAGCAAAAAAATAACCCTTCAGAGAAGTAGCACCAACTACAAGCAATAGTCCGTAATCCTAGTAATTAAAGAATAGAACCACATAGGGTTCAAAGGCTTATTCCAACCTATTATGGGCCATGTGGAGCAGGATTTATTATTAAAATAAGAATCAGTGACCTAGGAGATGCTCTGCATAAGGTGCCATGCGTACTTGGGAGCTCACAGCAGAAACACTGATCTCCTGTTCAGCGAGTCTGGTTCACGTCCCTGTTGTGCAATTTCTAGCAGCATTTCCATTAACAAATTAGTCATGCCTCCGGAGCAGTTTGCAGGTTGTGCAGCCTAATTTGCTATCTGTAATTAGAGCTTTGCTTATGTTAGTGAAGACGTAACACCAGGCATTAGAAAACGATCCTGGAATAGGAAGCTCGAATTGTAACATCTCCAGGATAAACAAACCCTCTTCTACTTGCTTTGAATATTATATAATAAAAAGCTGCATCTGCAAAAACTGCAGGTACTCAAAAAAAAAAATAATAATAATCCAGTTGGAGAAAGCCAGGGAACCTGCAAAAGGCCGTTGCAGGCTCTGCCACGGCGGGACAGCCAGCGGCCGCACGGCCTCTGGTTTTGCTGTTAGAAACATTCCAAAGTCCTCAGAGCAGGATGTTATTTCTATCCTTGCCAGTTACGTCAAAGAAAGAAAGGGCAGAGCATCTGAACTGGCTGCCTTTTGGTTTTGCCCCCTCCCTTCGCTCTTCTCCCCCTCCTCCACCTTTTTTAAGGGAAGGGGGATACGTATTAGAGACAGGAAAACAGACCCAGTGGGTCTGGGAAGCTGAAGGCCCTTTCATTGAGAACAGGGCAAATAACAGACAAAACACAGCAAGAATAAAGACAGCACAAACATGTCAAAATTTAATAGTTATTTGATGGGAAAAAATCTATTCTATTATAGAACATTATTTATATCATGAATGCAATTACATCTGTAACTGCAGCTTAACACCTCAAATCCTGCTGAAACTCAGACCTGACTATTGGGCACTATTTTTTTTTAAGCAACTAGCACAGCAGTACAGGGTGTTTAGGTTAGAGCTGCTTCAGGAACTCAGCTGAAGCAGACCAACTCCCCCCAAACCAAACCACTTTTTCCTTCACTTTTCAAAACATGAAGCCTCTCCTTTGAGGCTTGCACATATACATACATGATCTTCCCTATTAGAGGGAAGATTTTTCTTCTCCAGTCGAGCAAGTACATATTTTATTTTCCTCACACACAAAGACAGGCATGTTTTCTCCAGTGCGATTTAAGCCGTTAATTGCAGGGAAGGTAAAACTCGGCTCGGATGAACTCAGGGAGAAGGGCGGGCGCTATGGGTGGTCACTGACAAGTCCTGTTTAACTAAGCCCTCCATGGGGAAGGTGCTCCCAGCACCTCCAAGCACTGTTCTGAACAACAGTGACAGCCTTTTCAGCTTGCTTTCCTCAACTACATGCTCTGGCCATACAAATACTGTTTCTTGGAGATATAGCCCAGCTTACAATAGATTTAAAAAAAAAAATGGATGGAAAACAAACCTCTGAGACCTTCCTTCCCTTTGCTGACAAATGGTACAAAATAGAGAGGCCTCAGTTTGGTCCATTGAAATTTTCTCACATCAAGAGTAGGTAACTGTGGGTGCTTCAGACAAGGGCAGAAAGAGGCAATACTGATGAGGAACAAAGAATCCTCTTTGGAAAACAAAGATACTGCTCCCTACTGTTACATGGCAGACAGTTACTCACCACATTTAAAAATTAGAATACTTACTATTGAATTGCTTATCTCCCTTTAGACATGATCATTAATGCTTTTAAAATGAAAGCAAGAGCCTTCTTAAAGATAATTCTTTGATAATAATCAGTATCAAAGAACGTTATTTATCTTATCGAAGAATCATTTACCCTTCTCAAAAAGACTGATTTCTAAAGATTCTCAGAAATGATATCCAAAAGTTAAACCAAGAATATTCAAATTTTGGCCAAGAGACATGAATATATTGATTTTACCCATTACCACAAACTTCAAGCCTGGTAATCTCTACTGTGAGAACTCCACCATCAACATCCAGCTTCACTAATGCCACATGCCGAAAACATTGTCTCCCTCTGACGCCTTTACTCCCCCCATTTTGTATTTCTTGGTTCATGCAGTAGGGATAGGATGCTCTCTCAATCAGTTACCTGCAGCCTCTGATTGCCAAACACCTCTGTTTTTCATATCATTTTGTACAATGCCCACCCTACTCTCCTAGCTCCTGAATTTTGTTCTACTGACACAGCTTAGAGACTTGCACACAGCCTACACACCAAGAGACCCCTCGAGAAGTGTTCCCAGACAACAGCGATTTAATCCACTACATTTTAGTAAAAACCTCTGAAATGTGCCAATACCAGCAGATAGGGATATATGCACACAACAGAGTTCCTTAGGAGGCTGCAGAAAAACAGTGCTAATAGAGTAACTACAAAGTTTTGAGACTAATCCAGAGATCTGCCACGTCTCCTTTCTGCTCATTAAGGGAGATTCCTTCTCGGCGCTCAGGGTTTACAATAAAACACAAGGAAAAGCCCTTGTAGATTGTCTGGAAGCACTTTACAACTCTTAGGTTCCCTAAACGCAGTCCCAAAACGCGTATCCTTCAAGACAGTCTAAACAAAGCTTTGATTAAGCACCTCTCGGGAGGCAGGGAACTAAAAAGGGACAGTTCCACCCAAGCCAAACTGCTCGTGGCTTGCTGCCACATGGCACAGGGCCCCTCTTCCCTCACACGTGTCCTTCCCCTCTCGCATGAGGGCCCAAGCAGCCAAGCGGGCTCCTAGGACCATAACTGCTGGACTGTCACGGGCTGACAGAGGCTACAGGGAGGAGAGAGTGGAGAGATTTTCATTCATACTCAGTGTCAGAGCAGCCCTCGACTGCACAAGCCTCTAGCATGGAACTGGAGACCCGCTTGTAGCCTCTAAGCCAAAGCCAGTAAAGTAATGCTGGGGCGAGGGGTCGGGCAGAGAGGAGGAGGGGGTAAATCTTTCTGCAAAGCAGCAGCAGAAGCGTCTTGCAGACTCATCTTCATGGGGGATTTCAGCCACACAGGCAACAGGACTAGGAGGGCACCACAGCACTGTGCCAAGAGCTCCATCCTGCCTCTAGGCTGCTGCTATCAATGCACATACTAGAGGGGCCAGCTGGTAACGTAGCTGCTTGATCTGCTGCTCACAAGCAAGGAAGAATCTGTGGTAAATTTATTCACAGTTGGCAGCTGGGGTTAAGGGGACTACAAGACACATTTCAAGATCCAGAAGATGACTGGGCAAGTCACCTTCCACTTCAGACTCAGGCTTATTCAGAAAACTGCTATGAAGAATCCCATAGGCAGCAGTTATGCAGGAAAAAGGCACTGAGGAGAGCTGGATGATACTGAAAGAGCTCATAAATAACTCATATCACCCTGCAGGAAGGCCAGAAACCCCAGCATAAGACCTACTTGAGCTAACTCCTCAATGAGCCAAAACACAAGAATGAAACATCCCAGTAGAAACAAGAGTAGAAAACAAAGGAGGAGGGTAAAATCATTGCCTAAATGCTAGTGACAAAACCAGGGAAGTGAAAGCTCTGCTTAAACCAAACCTAGTGAAGAACATAAAAGATCACAAGAAAAGACTCTAACGGCTTTGTTAGTCCAAAAGGCAGTTCAGACTCTACTGCTGCAAAGGGGAAGGCAGCCTAGTGAATGATGGTAAAGAAAACACTGCAGCCTTAAAGGCCTTTTTGCTGCTAGACTGCTGCAGGTATCAGCACAGTTAGGAAAGAGTGGGGACACTAACAGGAAGGGAGCCACAGTTTGGGGACACTTAGGGAAGCCGGATGCAATCAGTTCCATGCGGCCAGATGGGATTCACCTAAGGGAGCTTAAAAAGCCAGCCAATGTGACTGATATTGGTCTCGAGTTATGAAAAATTCCAGTAGCTGATGGTGGTCCAAGGATTTATTTATTTATTTTAGAGCGCCAAGAAGCTTTTCTGATCGTCTCCTCTTGTTAGGAATCATTACACAGCACTTTAGACACCCAGTTTTGAACTCGGCAGGAAGCTGCACTTGCACATTTTGTGTTACAGCATTAACAAAGTTCCACTGACAACTCTTAACTATTGACCTTAAAATGTCTTTTCCAATGCACAAAGCTGTGTTTTGGCAGAGAAAAACTCATTTACAACACAGAAGTATTCAACACATCAAGAATCATCGGGGCACTCATTTCCCTGAAAATCTTGAAAAATTAATGAAAACAGCATGTGGTTCTGCCTTGAAGGGCTGTAAGAAAGTTAAAGGAATGTAACAGTAGAGATGTAAAACTGCCACTGATTCTTTCTTAAAAACAGTTTTATACCTTTATGTCTTGTAGCATTCAGACTATCTCAGTAATATTTAGTAGTTTATTCAAGGCTTTGCAAAATGCCTACATATTCATGAAGTATTTCAAACAGGAGCCACTCCAGTCAATGCTGTGCTTAGCACTCAGGGAAAGTTTTAGATTTCACACAGGGACATCTCCCGAGACTCTCCTCAGGTACCTGCTCTTAGACCAACTCTGAAATATTAGAGCAAAACATGAGCAGAACACAGAGTTGGGGTTTGTTTGCTTTAACCCAACTCTCTTATCTGTAGAGCACAGCACCTAAAACAAGTCTCACAGAAAGCACCACAAGCAGATTGGGGCCTACATGCCCTTTTTGTGAAACATGCTCCTATTTCTGCTGGAGGAGGGTGCAGGTGATTCACTCACTGTGGCTATTCCAGGCCGTGCACGGACTGCACATTAAAGATGAGGTGGCAGCAGCGCACCCTGCTAGCGACAAACACTGCAACGTAGCACCTAAACCTCAAACGGGAGCTAGAAAGGAGAATAAACTCCCTTTGTCTCTTAGGCCTAACTGCGAGCTGCTTCTCTCCTCAAAAACCTAGCAGTTGCCTTTCACAAGGCTGCCCAAACTTGGCCAATTTACGGTGGCACCAGGCAAAATTTCTCATGAGAGCCAAGCTGACTTCGCTAGCGTGAAGGGGAAACAGTGGCAAGTTATTTGAATTGATGGTTTAGTGGAGCATGTTTGAGTAAGAAGTTATCTTTTCTTGATGGAGTATTTCTTGGAACCTACTGAAACCTACTGCCTGTTGAACAACTGATATCTACTCTATGATTTTTTTCCCCACTGTACAGAAGTGTAGTGGAATGATGGTTATATACAGTAGACAATTCTATATTGCCAAAAACGTCAAGGCCAAGTTTAAGAGCAAGAGAACAGGTTTGAAGAACAGTGCCAGCCCTTCTATCTAGCTATCTATAACTCAGCTGGCAAGAATTTCTACTACTCGATGAGAAGTGAACTCTTCTACTTCCTTGCCAAATGCAGGGTAAAGTTTGTAGCAAAGGCAAAGAGCCAGTGTTTACAGATGGCCAACATGCTGTGACACCCTGCTGTGGTTAAAACTTGGATTTTCCTATGCAATACTATGAAAATGATTCTCTGACTACACAAGCCAAAGCCTGGCCTAGAGTTCTCACATGCAGCTAACACAGACGCTGTAGTCCAGGTTACTACTTATTTACAGTCATTTTGGACCACATGAAACCTGTACTGAGCCTGAGACTAACCCATGCACACACCAGCCTAGGACACCCTTGATGAGTCCATGCAACTCGGATGCTTTATCCACCTGCAGCTCATGTTGAAGCCAGGTACAGCACAGACCCTGCCATTACCAGAACAGTGTGTTGGGGAGGCACTTGCCACTCTTTACATCCCATTCTCACACTGACTGTTCCTCTTTTTCTCTTCACGGGACAGTTTTCTTCCAAATTCAACCCTTTCCTTGCTGATGACACTTCTCAGGTTTTATTCCTCTAGCTAATCTCCAGTCAGACATGCCATTTGCTCCTCCCAATTTTTGACCCAGTTATTCATATAGACTCTAGTTCTTTAAAGCACATCCAGCTTTTAAGATTATAGAATATAACAGTTATTAACACCAGTCTTTAATAGAACAGCTACCGATACGTAAGCAACATGGTTTAATAGAGCAGTGTAACACCACATGAGAAATTAGTTCATATTGGGTATTAGGCAAATCAGACATACACAGCAAGAAAAAGAGACTGCATTAGGTAAATGAGGAGTTTTGAAGTTGCTCATTTTAAGGCAGCTCATATCAAAGATTTTCAGAGCTTTATGTAACGCTTACTATCTTTTACAAAACAGCAAAAGTGATGTGCAGCTAGCATTACATTTCTGCACTAGGGTGCAGTTCCAAAGATGCACATGTGCTGCAATCCCAAACTACAAAAGCCAACCTGCAGTTGAAGACGCCCCTGCCGCCTGCCCTGCTCACCTCGGCACCGCCCTGGCAACACCGACCGACTCGCTCGCGCCTGAAGCATCAGCCACTTTCATCGGGAAGTTCAGACACAGATACGGGCAAGTGCTGAGTCTTCACAAAGCTCTTCTCAACTTGTGTTGTATGTGTGTTAATTTTTGTAATTATGGAGAGGCACACATGCTTAAAATGGAAAGCAAACCTGGCCTATCAAAAATGTCTATCGTGGCTAAGCAGAGAGCATACAGAGATTAACAGCATAAATTTTATCTGAATACAGGTTAACTTTGAAGTCACTGGAGCGATAGGTATAATTGAACTACTAATTCATAACTCCATTTGTGCCTCCAACTACATGCAGTGTGAGTAACAGCGAGTAGCAGAGAAGCTGGTTGCATTCTCCTACTTATGCAAACCATGATGCTTCCAGGGCAATCACACACATCCCTGTAGGATTCTGTGGGTAAATGCCTCTATGGAGCCGTCTGACAATTTCCTCCTACACTTTTCTCATTATCAGCCAGGTATTAAAGAGTGGTAGAACCTTCCTTCTTATTGCAGGATGCCTTAATTTCTTTGAGAGTCCTGTGAAGCATACTGAAAATGCAGATTTATTATATCAAATAACTCCTACTGAAGCATCATGAAGCATCAAAAGAAACTCCAGAAGACTGAAAAGAATTAATCTTTCAGAACTATTTTGACTCTTCCCCCAAACACTAATGGATATGTTAAAAATATATTACTCATCCCTATAGCTGCTGCAATGCACTCAAGCATTCTCTTGCAAAGAAAACAATGCCTCCCTTTCCCCAAAAAGCCCCTTATTTTACATCCTCCATCCATTACCTGAAAGTGGATTTCACTTCCCAACTGCATTCAGCTGTAATTTCTGATTTCGGGTCTGCCAGACCTCCTCAATGAATATCCCCTTTCAGAGCCTGCTCATCCAGACTTGGTGACTTCTGTCTGACACTTCAAGCTGAGATTCCCGCCTTGCAAGAGAAAGAGGCAGAGGGGGGGCACGCACAGAAAGCTCCCCAGCGCCCTCCGTCCTGAGCACTGCTGCACACACCACTTATCTTTTACATGATGTCTTTATTTTCCTCAAGTGCTCCTTTTTCTTGCTCCTGTCCCACCTTAGCAATATGCTGACAGGCTTTCTACTCCTGACACGGATGAACTCGGGCTATTATTAGCCAGGATGCCTTTAGCGAGTTTATTCTGCACAGTCTTTTGCCAGGCTTGCCTTATTTCAGTTCTGCAGTTAGCTTGACAGCATCTCTGAGGCATCCTCCCCTTTTGCATGGGGTCCGTTTGTGACCAATGCCTGCCTTCCTCCCCAAGTTTCACCCCGCCAGCCTTCACCTCGCTGCTCTCCTTGCCCAGGGAGAGGCTGTTGGAGCCCTCAGAAGGAGCTGAGGCCGTAGCCACGCGCCCCATGGAGCAGCCCTCGCGCTGCTCCCTCGTGCCCCGCACAGCTGCCTTCAAGCTGAAACTCTGAATCTCTTCAATACCCCCCACACGGGCAGCGAGGAACCTCGGACCACAGCACCATGTCATTCCATACCTTCCAACAGAATCACAGAATCTTCAAGGTTGGAAGGGACCTCTAGAGATCATCTAGTCCAACCTTCCCGCTCCAGCAGGCAC
>JAUBOD010000150.1:127244-142908 GCA_032353885.1 Nothura maculosa
CCACAACCTCCCTGGGCAGCCTGTTCCACTGCTCTGTCACCCTCACAGTAAAGAAGTTCCCCCTCACCTGCAGGTGTTATATTCCCCTCATCAACAGGAATAAAGCAAATACAGAGACTGATAGAAGAGGTGACATGGGAAGATACCAGAAGATTGGCACAATGTAATCAAATACTACCCCACACAAGAACACAAATAACTGAACACAATTTTAAGAATTTAAGAAATTTACACTTGAGTCAACATTTTAATAAAGTCATAAATCCAGAATAATGATTTAAGCTGAAGTCATTAAAAAGATGGCACCCAGAGATTAGAGCTCTCAACACAATTTATGCTAGAAGTATGAAAATATTGCCTAACTTGAGTTAACAATATATTTGCTCTTTAATCTAACATGAATGCATTTGATTTTAACTAGCATAAATGTCTATGTATATGTAAAGTACTTCATGAATTGTCCCCTCTGAAAAAATCATCTTTTAAATCTCTCCTTAAACATTTCTTTTGCAACTGAAGCATTTTTGCACATCTGACCCAAAAATCAAAAAGAAACAACCCCCAAATCAAATACAACTCTACTATCTGCGACTCTCGTCTCCCACTGACAAGCACAGACTTCTCTGCTGCCGTGTGGCCAGGTCGGCCTCGCAGCAGATCTTCCCACCCCATTCCCCATTCCAGAGGCATGGAGCCCACCAGGCTTTCATTAACGATGTCATCCATCCGATTTTCACTCTTGTGGTCTTTCTCCTACAGATAAGCCAAAATATTTTAAGCAATATCATGCATTTAAAGTTAAGTGATAGTTTTGTAAGCTTCCCTTTTTCCTCCTCTCTTTTCTTTTTCACAACTACTCCTTTATATCTTTTTGGAAGAAACTGCTACACTGCCAAACGCCTCCAGTTCTACTTATCCCAAATAAGGCGACATTCAGAACTTCAGAAAATGGAAAATCCTCTGGACATGGACATTTAACTTCAGAAATGGAAGCCATTCTTCCTTTACTTGCACAGATTTATTAATTCTCACATACAAGTTGGTGTTCTTGTTTGCATTAAAAAAAACGTAAATATTGACCACTTTTACCTACCACCATTTCATAATATTATATAAAAGTGATGCTAGAAGAGATTGATGTTCTTCATACAACCAAATGAGACGGTATCTCCATTTTAAACCACTCAAATGTGTCCCAAAAATCAAAAGATATCTGAGGTAAAAACAAAACATCCACATTCTTCCTACTGTTAAACAGTTACTTTAAAAAAAAAAAATGGAAAAAAGCATACAAGTACCTGGGAAATCCTCATACAGTAAGGCCAAACAACTAGCCTTTAAAATATCTAATGAGAACAAAGGTAATTTGGGCACAGCAGGACTGCAATAAAGGAAATCCTGATCCCCTTGCACAGGCCCATCAAGGAGCGGACACAGCTGAACAAATATCGCTGATTTAATGTTCAAGTTCTGAATCTCTAAGGTGGCTGCGAGCACCTAACCTGGAGCTCACAAACTGCTCACAGCTGGACTTGGCACCCCGGGCGATGCCAAAGGACAACGAGGAGACCAGGCGCATGGAATGGAAAGAGCATCCTCTGAACATCCTCAGCCTCAACCCTGCACTTTGCTCCTCAGTGTGCCAAACACCTAAAAGAACAAGCCGCCCTCCACCTTTTCTTCATTTCAACAGGATCTGAAATTCAGGAGAAAATTAACAACAAGTCAGAACGATCAGTGAACCCCTTGAAGAGGTTCTTTCCCGTTCCCTCGCGGCAGGTTGTAGCGCCGCCCGCAGCTGAGGCCTCGGCAGAGCCTCCCGCCTCACGACGCCGGCAGCCTCCCCAGGGGCTGCTCGCGCAGTCACCACCACGACCAACTCAGGCAGCAAGACACGACACTAAACTCTTGTCATTGTTACAGCCATAGCTTGGAGCTAGCTGCTAGATTTAATGTATAATATTTATATATAAAATAATGTAATATTTATATATATAAAATTCCTGAGAGGTTGATTTTTCACTTTCATTCTGACATAGCAGCAAAGGAACATGCACAACTATCACAGCACAGCAAATTCAGCATTTAACTAGCCCAAATTCAAGAACATAATAGAATATACATTTTTCTAAACAAAGCATAAACGCTTCCAAAATGCCCTCCCACTCCTAATCAAAGGGGAACATTGCATGACATGATGTGGAATTCAGATGACATGATATTCTCTGGCAACCACAAAGTTTCTCTTCCCCAATTCCCTCCCTATCCCTCACATAAAATAAGCAGCTTAGGGGAGGTAAACACATGATCTCCCTGCCCTCCATTTTCGATGTTCTGTTGCTTTTCCAAGTCATCCAGGGAAAAATAATGGTATGATAATGGTGCACTGACATTAGCTTTCTTTGGAGGAGGGGAAGCCTCTGGGAAAGCAGCAGAGGGAAAAAAAGAAAAAAAGGTTAAAATATTCTAAAATAATCAGAATATTCAATATTTCTCAACTTAAAATATTAGCTCACTGCTACGCTTTGTCTTGTACTATTGCTACTCTGCAGCATACAGTAACTGTAATTGAAATAAACCATATTTTCTGAACAAACTGCAGTTACAAGATCACATTTAGCAAATGGATCAGACACTCTGCTGTAGAAAGGGTTTGATAACAAGGCCTCCCAAGACACACATTACAATTTGTAATGGTCACTGCAGAATTAAAATAGTTTTTAAAAAAACTGCCTAACAAATGAGCCAAATGTTTCTTTGAAAAAAAGCCTCGTATATGTATCTACATATATATGTGTGTGTGTGTGTGTGTGTGTACACACACACACACACACACACACACACACACACACACACACACACACACACACACACACCTTTTGTGACAAATTTGTTATATGGACAGACTGGGAGAGGGGAAAAAAAAAATCTCTAATTTGTCCTGTTGGCTTCTTTATTTTTCCATTAATTCTCTATCTCCAGTAGACTTATCTTCTCTGTGTACTTTCTTCACTACAATTCAGTCTTTTATGAACACACTTAGAAGAAAGAGTTTCTGGTATTTCTTCAAACAGATGCGAGTGGCAGCACATGCCATGAGGCCGCTGTAATTTCTCAGGACCCTGTGGGGCAGGACCCCGCGATTCCGAGGGCCCCTGCGAGCCAAGACAAGGCGAGGGCCACGCGAGCCCTGCTCGTGCTTCCCACGACTGCTTGCCTTCAAAAACAAAACAAAACCCACGGCAATCACCGAGTAACCCGAGTTCAATTTCAATTCTGCTGAGAGGTTTCACTACCAGGAAAGAGCGGGCAAAAAAAATGACACCCATTAAAACAGAAACGTGGCTCTGCTAAAGTAATCAGCGATGCTGAGATTTATTTAACAAAACAAAGCATGAAAAATTAACAGCATGAGAATAGATGCCACAGTTTATTTCTTCATATATTTTTAATTGTTATGTAAAAAGAGGATTTTTTTCCTAAACTTTATCTGCTTGCTAAAATCTTAACTCTATCCAATCTTTTTCCATATGCGAAAATGAGGAATAAGACTACAGAGAACTCAAGGAAGCATGAAACCCTGTTAACTGAAACAGTCATTTGTTTTTCTTTCAATAAGATATTTATTCTAACATAACTAACTTTAACACTTCAACATTTAACATAAACAACTGAAAGCTACAAATACAAAAGTCTGCATAGATCCATCAGGGCCCAGAGGAGACTTGGCTTTAATCCTCTGTTCCCTCTGGTCACCCTCTGGTCACAGGGATTCAGACTCATTCATTCACATCCCAAGAGAATGTCTTTATTATCAGACCTATAGGCAAGAGGTAGATAAACTACTTCTGTACTCAACGTAGGTCACAACCCAGTAAAGAACCAAAATGCACTGGCACCTGGACCATCAGCAGCAAGGATCATATCCAAAGGCAAACAGCAGGGATACTGCAGTAAAAGGCCTGGGTCTGGCCTCTGCTTCAGGGAATATTTGTGTGCTGTTACTTGCTCCCTAACAGAAAACAAAACGCAACAGTCAAATATGCAAAGATGGGAACCCTGTTCTCCTCCTTCACATCGTGTGGTCCAAGCTCCTAATGTTAAGGTCTGTTAGTATCATCACAGTCCTATCTCCTTTGCATCTAGCCTGTCAGGTGTGACACTCATTTGATTGACTATTTATGTCCCTCTCTAGAGGTAAAGGCTTTCAGAGCACTGGGATTCCTCTTCAGCCATTAGGCTTTCCTTGGCTTCTGAAATGCAGTACTAGGGAGGCAGCTCTTAACAGCACTACTCCAACAGCGAATAAAGGAAGCTGCGTTCTGTTCTGAGAAGTATTTAAAATATATTCCACCATTACCATCACATTCCCAATAACTTTCCTATCCTTCACACATCTGGAAATAGTAGTCTGGATCAGGTGCTCCTCATCCTCCCAGAGACTGCGGTGAGGCTGACCAGCCCCTTTGAACACTGCAGGTACCAGACCAGAGACTGCAGGCTGCCAAGGGCCTCCTCAGGCTACACGTCCTGAAGGAGCTCTGCCTGTTCAGCCTCTTCTCCCAGCCTCTTGCTCCCTGCAGACATGCAGGATGCAGACAAAGGTAAAGCCTCGGATTTAAGATGAAGAAAAAATACATCACTACATATGTCACATGGTTAATTAGAAGTGTCTCGGGATATCAAAAGGTTTGCAAGTCTTAGAGACACATTTTTCTACCCAAAGACTTGAGCATTCAGACATTCATATTTAAGAAAATGGGTCATGTCAATCAGATATTTGTATGACAAATAAAGCCGGTTACACAGTTTTTACTATTAGTCTACTATTTTTACCACAAAACTGTACTTCAGTTTTGAGCCTTCACTTAATGACTGCAAGAAGGACCAATGACAGGAACAGCTCTCACGTGAGAAGGAGAAGCCCTCATGACATTGGATCTTTAAAACTTACTAGGAAAAAATCAAAAGCAGCTTGACTCTTTTAGGAGGTATACAATAAAAATCTATGCATTCTATACATCTAATATATACTCATTGACACTTCTCTGAATTAGATAATTTGAACAGACTGAATTGATACAGAGTCTTGTTTACTGTAGAAGAAAGAATCCACAGACTCTTCGCTATCCAGCTAAGAAACTCTCCACTAAGCAATTCTATGTGAGACCTTCCAGGCAACCCATGAGAATGAGCCTGAGAACAAAGCTGCCCAGGAAGGGCGATTTCAAGACAGCTGATTGTAGCACTTAGTGTGAAAGAACTTAGTGTAACAACAACATCCTTTCAATACACCCATATAAAATCTCAAATAAAAGAATATTATGTACAGTCTGAGAACATCGCTCAACTACTAACTTTTTTTAAAAAAAACCAAAGTATCATCTTTTGAAGCAGGAATTGTCTTTTACGAATTGCATCGATGACACCCAACTTTACTACTCCATTTGACCACAGCCTCCAATATATACATTACATTATACTAGGCCTTCGAAGTAACTATCAAATAACCAACAAACATGTTTGACTAGCAAGCCATTTATTTCAAATATCATACTGGAGTCATCGGAGCTAATTACAAGAGAGAATTCAAACTAATAAAGTTATCCGAGAACCTCACATCCTATGACATTAATAGTTCTTGTCCTTAGAGAGTTACAAAGGCCTCTTTTTAGCATGTGGCCTACCTGATACATAAACTTCAGGATTTCCTTTATACTTGAGGATCTGCGAAGTATTTAAGGGTAGGAGAAGACTGCAAAAATGAATAAATCCAAAGCGCTCTATGCTGGCAGAATGAGCTTTATACAGATTTATACAGCAAGCAATGCCACAGTCACAATCCAATATCTGAAATTATATCCAAAATGGAATAAATCACTGAACGGGCTGTATAGTACTGTGCACTTTCCCAATCCCTTTAAGCCAAGGTCTCATTCAAATGATCTCATCTGGGAAGCCAGTAAAAGAGCATTTTTCAATTACATTCACTTAACATGGTTAAAAATCCAGCCTGCATCTTAAGATGCATCATCAGAACTATCTAATGCCCATTACCGTGCAGCGCTGCAGCCCAGAGAAACATTTCAAACATATTACATTAACTTAAACGAAGCTAACGCAATTGAAGCACATTCTTTTTTTCCTACCTCAAACCTATTAAGAAATTCTTGGAAAGTATAAAATTACAGAGGCTGAATTTTCATTTATGACTCCAGTGGAAGCAAAGGAGGTGAATCTCCAAAGGCTCTAAATGTTTATAAAAAGCTAAGTAGTGTGACAAGTTCCAATGCTATTCACAAACTCTAGGAAAATTGTTAGCCAACAGTGCACATGTGATAGATACTTTAAAAAAAGAGAGCGACAGTAGCTGCTTAGATGTAAACCCTCTTCCCATAGGTCATGCATCAGGAGGTGGCACAGCAGGAACGTGCAGATCCAGCCTCCCTGGCTCTGACCTGCAAATGCCCCTAGTCACGAACAGCCAGGGCACACGTTAGCAGAACGAGTTAGGAAATCTCTTGCTGGGGTCCTGCTTGACCAAAGGTCCCATGCAAAGGCAACACAGACAGGTCCACCTCTAACAGGCAGATCAAAACCAGGATGCAACAGAGCCTAACCTAACAAACCTGCCTCTGGTTTAGGCTGGGCTCAACACCAGCACTGCCATCCCCAGCAGCAGCAGTCGGGCATGAGGAAGTCCAGGAAAAGAACAGAACACAGACACCAAAAGGCAGCAGAGGGTATTGGAGGGGAAGGCACGAAAAGCAGCAAGTGATAGTTACTAAAAGGCTGGAAATTGCTGCTCTTATATCCAGGGAATCAAGACAGAGAAACATTGAGCTTGAAAGAACTGCTTGCTGACCCCAGGCTGGTGCTAAGGCTTAGTTGCCTTCATGAATAAAGGGTAACAGAAGGCAGCAGGAAAGGCACAAGGGGCTAGGTGAGGCTGCACGGGTATCCCCAGCCCAGGGCAGGAAAGGACCCCTACAAATGAGCGTGCCCATCTTCAGGCAACCACCAGCTCAGGGGTGCAGACCTGCACACACTGCACTATAAGGACGACGCATTAAGACCTTACATCTGAGCACAGCAGCTCTGCTCTTCTAGACACTGCAGTTTGCGCCAGAGCTCTCTGCTCCTTTCATTTTCTTTGGTCAGAAGCTGCACTAGAATGGAAACTTGAACTTAAAATTGAAAATGAAAACCATTTCATATCTACCCCCTCTACCCAAAAGGAAACACAAGCACTTGGCCCATCTCAGTTTTCCAAGAGTGAGAGAGGATTCAAGTTGTATTTGAGTCCCGAGTCCTCCAGATGCTGAAGGAATTGGTGTGACAGGCACACACTGCTGCCCACACACAGAGAGCAGCCAAGCACAGGGCCCTCCATCCAGCAGCAACCAGAGATTGGTCCTGCCCCATCCCGGGGCCCTTTGGGAGAGCAGAGCAAACAGGAAGCAGGGAGCGAGAGGCTGCACAAAGAGCTGGAATTCACTCCAGCCATCAGGGGAGGCCTAGCAAGGGCTGGGCCTAAGGCTGGTTTTAGCTGCAGAGCAGCTTTTCCCGTTCACCAATTTACCTCCATCCGGCTGCATCCAATAGGCTGACTTTTCCGCAACAATCTTTAAACAATCTTTATAAGATACATGGTATATTTGATCAACAGACTCTATACAAAGATGTACACCCTAAGGAGAAGGGGGAAAAAAAAGTCACACTCAGGAAGTTTTCAGTATAACTTGTCAAATTACAGGCAAAAGATATTACTGACAGACCCAAAGGAAGTAGGTCTTTATGTAATGCAGAGTTAGACTTATACAAGGAAGGAAATAACACCCAAAAAGTAATTTCAAAATCAATAGGGAAAAAGAGCCATTTTCAATATTTGGCCAGAACCATTTAAACCAGATGAAGAGATAAGAAGTTAAAGCAAGAAAGAGTCAGCAGAGGAATGGGAGCCTGGCTGCTGTGTCTTCCATCCTTATTGAGCGTGTTTCTTAGTGCCTGCAGAGGAAGGAAGCCTTAGTTAATAAAGCAGCGGGCTCCCACATTTTGTTTAAAATGAGGGGACAGGACTGAGGACCTGCTGAAAATCCTGGGCCTCTTTTCTTTGAAGAACTTTTCCTCTTGGCAACACCTCTTGTGCAGCCAAACTCCCAAATCTCAGTAGATAACTAGTAGATAACAAGCTAATATTAGTGAAAATGAGTGGAATCTAATGTTCTCCTGAAAGAAGAAACTCGGACAACGGAAGCTGTGGCTAAATCAACTAGGTAGGTCCCAGAAGCAGCACAATCACTTGGAAAGCAGGAAAACAAACACTTAGTACCCAAGAAAGAAGAATCTCTCCAAAACAAGCACAAATGCTCCTGTGGGCACGAGCACACGTCCCCAAGACAACGGAGTTTTCTGTCGCTGTGTGAGGCCTCCAGCCACTGACTCTCGAATCACAGTCAGGGAACCAGGGCTGGTGCAAAAGGCCACGGGATTTGCTCCTTCACGACAGATCAGATCAAGCCCCCAACTTCTGACTCTTCCAACTGAGGCAACTAAATAAACAACTCCAGTTTTGAAGGCCTGACAACACTTTACTCCCTAAAGCTGTAAGCCACTGCCTGGGCCAAAGCTGATTTTTCTCATTAATAATTACTAGAAAAGTATCGTATCTTCTTTCAACTTGTAACAAAGTGTTTCCATCTCCACTGTGTGGGCACAAACATTTACACACAGTAAAGGCAGAGAAATTGATTTAAAACTAGCTTGGCCAAATATTTGCATCTGGATACATTCCCAGTCTAGCTCACCCTATGGCTGCAAGAACACATTTGGTGGCGCACAGGAGAGCTCATGAGCAGGAGCACTTCCCTAGGTGGGATGGATTGCACAATTCACAAAACAAGAGCTGAATTTATCACACAAAAAAAACCCTAAGGATTCAATATTTATCAGCTTTCTGAGTAAGGCTAAGTAAGAACTTTCTTTTTTTTTTAAAAAAAGGGGCAGAGACACTATTAAAAGCTTTCGCCATATTCAGTTTATTTCACAAATCCTTTTGTGAACATAATTGTAAAAACAGCTTTCTAATTTAGCCCTTGTTAAGAGACCTCTTAAGTTTTCTCAAATGAATGGGATGCTTCAAGACACGTATGGATTCATAATCATTAAGCACAAAAATCTTTCTCCCTGTTTAGCTGGCCTGCTTTCCACTCACATCTTTTCTGCCTCATCTGTGTAATCTCCATCTCCACAGTTTTGCTAGGAGCTACACTTTATTACACGCTCTTGCATTTACGTAGCGTCACCATCAACAGTATCTCATAGCTTCTTTTTCTCCCAGTTCCCCATTTTCTTTCCTATTTCTATAATTCATCTTTAATTTGTGCACCCAGAAGGACTTTTCTAATGCCAGGATCACTTTTTACATGACTGCAGCTTTTCAGTATTTCCCACTATTTTCAACCACATTTTCCTCTTTACTTCCACTACGAAACTAATTAATACTGAAGATGCCACTTGCCCCACAGCTCATAGGACACAGTTAGCAGGATAAATTCAGCTTCACTCGCAGCACTCTATTTGAGCTCAAAACAATATAGCAGCCATGGAGACTACGGCAATGTGTGGCATTGGACAAACTTGTAGTCCTGCAGGGTTCTCATTTTAAGTAAAATAAGGCCTTAAATGAAAGCGCAGGATCCACTGACCACACTTACACAACAGCACTGCCCATCCTCTTACCTACCCGAGAGAACAGCAAGGATCCAAAGCCGACCTTGCCCGGCTAGCCGACGCCTGTAACCGCCTGTTCCAGCTGCTCCCTAGACCTGGAACCAGTTGTTCCAGTTACTTCCTAGACCTGGAAGATTTTTACATTTGCAGAAACTCACTTTTTTTTTCCATAATCCTAAATGGAAGCGCCACTTGGGGCAAAGGAGACAATTTGTGGTATATGTGCCCAGTGTCCACACTGACAGGCAAGTGCTGGAGCCTTCTGCACTTAAAACAGTGGAAATTAGTCAGCAAATTAGCAGGGATGTCATTGCTTTCGTTAGTCTCTAGTCAGGAGAGTAACTTTTAGAAAATAACTGCTAAACATTTTTGGACTATTAGCCATTAATATATTTTTAAAAGCAAGCTTTCTATGTGTCTGTTAATCTTTAATATATTGTTTGCCTCTTGCCAATGTTAGTACTACAGAACTCTACTATTCAGCCTTCCTGGCTTCCCAAATACATGCAAAGTGTCCCAAATACTTAGCTCTTACTACACACAAGTGTCTGGCACAGCCCTCACACTCACCTGCCTACTGTTCACAGGATTCAAAGAAGTTCACATGCAAAAGGAGAAATGATATCTTGGCTTACCCCCCCTCCTAATATTTTCCTATAATAGGAAAATCCTTATTGCCCTCCCTACCTCCCCTCCTCTTTCCTGCTTGCCTACCAGTGCAAACAGCAGCTTTGCTCATCAACCAGGTCAGACTAGCAAATGTCATGGAGCACCTGGCCTGACAAAGCAGCATTTGCAATAAAGGAGACAACACTTAGGTTATCTAGAAGAATATTCAGACTATCTTCTGGATAATTCAGGGTGCACTACCCAAAACAACCCATGATGAGACGTGCTTGAGCAGGGGCAGGAGAGCCCCAGCCCTGTCATTACCTGCAGGGTCAGGCGAGCCCGTCCCTCTGGGATCCCACACGGTGCTGATTCAGCTTATTCAGACTACACAGAACTAACTCACCACAGGGAATTGACAGAGATGGGCAGCGAGGTTTGGTGCTGGCGAGCAAGTTCAGCTGGTTTTGTGCACAGCAAGGGCTGGCACAGCAGCACCAGTTGGTGGGAGGGAAGCATGCTGGGCAGAAAGCAGAACGGCACCGTCCCTGGTTTTCCAGGTCAGCCTTGGTTGAGTTAAATCATATCATGCAACTGCAAAGCAAACACACCTGTAGGAGGGGAAAAGCAAGGGAAACTAGCAGAGAACAGCAGCAATGTAGAAGCACAGCAGCCTATCTCACCATTCACCCAGCCGAGCAGGATTTGCACAGCCCCGTGCTGAGCCACATCACACCTCGGCTTCGGCTGGAGCTGAAGGAAGGACAAAAACCCCTGACAAGATACGGTGCAGATCCTCCTAGCAGACAACCCAGATGAATATTGACAGTGGATGTTCAGGCTAAATATTAACATTAATATGTTTATCATTTCTTCATCCATGCCTTTTCTAAAGGTTTGCAACTTTGTTGCTTAGATTCTGCAGTAGCTTACATACCCTCAACCCATATCCCTAATACAAACTGATCCCAACTTTTCATAGCCCTGTATCTTGCCTTCCTGCGTACTTGGAAAAAAAAAGGGAATAGAGGATTTGTCTCAAAAAAATCTCAGTCTCTTACATCTTTCGTTTCATTCCATGCATCTCTTCTTGGTTTCTTCTTTTCCTTATTCTGCTAAACAAATGCAGACAGAAACTTGACACATAGAGAATGATTTGGAATCCCTCCCAACAGGAGATTGGGAGGGAAGGAAATTCCACATAGACTTTTCAGTCTGTTCTGTTGAAGGGATCATTAAAGAGCCCAGCATCAAGTGTATTTTACAGCAAGCAGCACCACTTTCTCTTTGACATCCGTGTTGCACTGATTCAGCTCAACCTGGCGACTTGGGAGTTCTCTTTCCCTGATACAGGTTAACCAGCCATCAGGCAAAGAAACATCATGAGGGATCAGCCAAGAAGGAATCTGAGACCTCATGACACCAGGAAAGAGACGATTACAGAAACATTCAAAAAAAAAGCTTTACACACCATTCTTCCTCATATATCTCTTAATTTTCATATTTTTAAGGATGAAATGAGATCTTAAAGGCAATGCTGACTTGTTAATAGAACAAGCTACACAAATTAGCATCTGTTACTCTCCCCCCACCCCCCTTCCCTCTTCCCCATCATCTCTGGCATTTTCTGAGGTTTAACTACAGAAACCCTTAGTCTCTGGACTACCTTTTAAAGATAGGTTTCAAAACATGCCTCCTCTTTAAACTTATTGTAGGGCTTCCTTCCCTTTCCCCTCCACTCCTCATCCCTGCCAAAGAAGCTTATTTTGAGGACACCTTACTTATTTCAGGCCTTAACATCTTCCATGGAATGCTCCAACAACGAAAACGGAAAGAAAAAAAGAAGCTAAAAAAGAGGGAGTGGGAAGTTCCTACTGCTAATCATGTTCCTCTCTTCTATGAACCGGAGGTACCTTGCCCCTTTCTCCAGATGCTTCTCTGGAATAGGGGTTCAGAATGAGCCTACAGTCACCTTCACACCTCTGCACTGTTAATGCTCAGTGCAAGAAGGAGCCACGTGAGCAGGAACATGGCGGGTGTCTCTCTGAAGGGCTGGATTCTGCCTCCTGCTCCCCCTCCCCAAGCACACGCTGCTACTCAATCTTTCCTAGGGCAGCTCATTTGTAGGCAACGTTTGCCAGAATCCCACTATTGCCGCACTGGGATATCTCGGTGCCTACTCAGGCATTGCTGGTTAGAGACTCCCCAGACTTGGACGCTGCATCAGCCCCTTCCCAAGTGGCCTGGCAGCCTCTCAGCAGTTTCCTGAGGAAAAGGGAATGTTACTGGTTTAATGGCAATCTCTGCCTACTCTGCCATTCACTGAAGCATCGGAGGAACCCTCTCCTTGTAAATCAGGATACTTGTCAGCAATTTCTTTTATTTCCCACAGAATAAACATTGTTCTTCATCCATACAGCTTCCCATGAAATGAGAAGTCCTAGGAAGAGCCTTGCCTTTCCATCCCTTTGGGAGACTACAGCGTCCTTCCCATTCCTCAGGACCACCCTCACCTAGACACAAGGCACGACCCAGACAGGCAGGTCTGTGACCAAGCAGGCAAGGGAAGCAGCAGCCCTCACCCTTCCGCCACGGGCCCATCTTGCCGACAGCCGCTACTCACCCACTGACTCGTCGCGGGACAACCAGAGCCCTGAAAGCCACAAGGATTTTGCTCGGGATGGCAGCAGCCAGAACTGGGCAACCCAAATGTATTTCTGCATGTTTTTAAAACTCAAGAATGTCCAAGGAATTGGGCAAGTCTGCAGCCCTTCAAGATTTCAGAAGGAATTTAAGTCCCCCACAACATATGTCACAAAAAATATATATACACACATTTATATAATATTATATATAAAGTAAAACAAACAAACAACCCCCCAAAACAAAAACCTAAGTTTCTCACCTCAAGGTTTCAAAAGTCACATTTAATATGCAGGAAATAGGGTACCTAGATTATCACTTCCTAGCTTTAGGTTTCAAAATTGCCAATAAATTTTGGCATTGTCTTTTATTCAGAACTTGAAAAAGATTCATCAGCTGAAAAGGAACCAAAAATAGGTCTCCTTGTTATCACAAGTAATCAAATGCTTTTTGTGAAGCATTTACACTGGATAATAACCAAGTGCCTGAACTAAGAATAGGGGCCAGGTAGTTTTAGATGGTACAATATAAATTCAACAAACTCTCACCTGGAGAAAAGAAAACCCAGATTACTGCCTGCCTACTAATAAGTAAAATATTTTCCCTTCACATGATATTAATTTTAAATTAATATGTTTGCCTCAAGTGACAATATTATTGGGAAATTATATTGAAAAATAAGGGGTTTATTATTCACTCATCCTCCTCCCTTTTCACAGTGTAACTGTCAAATTTCAAAACAAGATGTCATTTGCCACAGATGTTACTTGCATTTCATAACATTTTGAAAGCAGGAGTCCTTCATGAGGGTTCTACATATACACACACACATATATATACACACACACACACACACACACACACACACACACACACACACACACACACACAGACTATTCAGTCGTTCACCATGATATGGTCCATTACAGAATTTCAAATATATGCCTTTGCTTTTAATCAGTTGTTTGCTTCATCCATTTGATTAATTCGTTATTCAAGTGTCAAATTAAATATGAGAGTTTTTCCAAGTGAAAATAATTCCACATAGAATTTTACTTCCCGGCAACACACACTATAACAGAGTGTATAAGAAGCTCAATAACAAGCACTAGATACTCAAAAAGCCAAAAGACATTTGAGCTCACAATACACCTGCATTTGGCTTCTTTGCTTTGCTGTATAATTGATACAATTCAGTTAGAATTTGTATCTTTAAGGAATAAGTACTTCCACATCTGCAGTTCGATAAGCATACAGCAATCGGCCAATATATTGCAGTATTGGTCTACCAATATAGTTTGCAAGTAGATAACATTAAATATAATGGATTATGACTATTCAAGATTCCTGTGCTGGGTAACTAACTTTCACACGGTGATGAATTGCCATTGAATCAGCTGTTCCAGGTCTTGGCAGGTCTAGGCACACACTTACTTCCCTGCTCAAGCAGAGACCGATTCTGCAGCCCAGGGCTCTTCACTGAGTCCCCAGCGCCAGCGGTGGAGCTGGTCATGGATCCCGCTCCCATCGAGGTCCCCACAAACCGCCACGCACCCGGGAGCTCATTTTGCAGGGCTCAGTAAAACATGCACAGAAGAACATGATTCTTGGGGCTTCTACTATTTTTTCTACTTGACAGCTATGGTATATGTTAAATTAATATGAAAACAAAACAAGTAAACAAGACATCACACATACATCTCTCTTGGAGACAGAGATTTTTAAGATAACTACTTAAAGCAGCCTGTTTTTCCAAGCATTTTTAATGCCATTGCTATTTCTTGTGAACATCAACAGCCTAGATGCAATTGCTTTTATGATTTAAAAGCAGAAGTTATGCTCTTTTAGATAATAAAAATCCCAAATATAAAAGTCTGCTGTCTTCTCCTTTTGCATAAAATTGCCTATTAATTTTTCTATTCTCCAAGACCTTTTCCAGAGATTCCGCTCAATTTTGAAGAAATATTCTGCCATAAGCAAGACTATACCTATATAAGACCACTTTAATAGAACAGTCAAAGAGCTGCATCCCTATATCCACATGAGGGAAGAAAATGCAAGCCCTTTAAGCCAAACATCTAGAATTAACAAGGAGTTTGCTCTCATTTTTAGTTACCACATATTGCAGTTACACACTGTCACTCTCAGGGACCACGACAGAAACTGCTCTTGCTCATCTTAAACAAACAAACAAAACCTTTCAAAACACCTTTCAGTATAGCAGCTTTAGTCACTAAGTAAGAAAAAATATTTTTCCATACAGAGAAAACACATTTTTTTACTTGAAGAAGAGAGAAAAAAACCAAACCCTTCACTCTCACTTCACAGAAGTACTTCCCAATACACTCCTGGGTATTAGAAATGCTTTTAAAGCATACATGAAAATCAGTTGACCCAATGTGAAAATCAGTTCACCCAAATTATATTTGTACATTAAGATCATTATTTTAGCCACCTGAGAGAGAAGCTGGCCCTTGCACAGAGGCAGCAGGGCTCTGTGCAGGGAGCAGCAGCTTCCAGGGAGCAGCCGCCTCCGCTCACCCGGGTCCTGCTGGGATCCTACCTGCCGTCTCCAGGCTGGCAGCAGGGCAGCCGAGCAGCCAGCACGGAGACAGACCGACCCCGTTCTCAGAAACCCACCTTGTTCAGCTGCCTCCTTGGGCACAAAGGGACAGGCTCC
>JAUBOD010000150.1:149325-166104 GCA_032353885.1 Nothura maculosa
CCAGCGCCGGGGGCGGGGCCAGCGCCGGGGGGCGGGATCGGCGCCGGGGGGCGGGGCACTCATAGAGGGCGGGGCGGTTACGCTCGCGCGGCAGGCAGCACCAATCCAGCGCCGAGCGCGCTCGGCCCGGGGCGCGCCAGGGCTGGCGAGCGCCGAGCGTGCGAGGAGGCGCGAGGGTTTTGGCAAGGCGTGACCCAAAATGCGGAGACGTCCCCACATCCTCTGTTTCCCAACGGCCTCAGCGTCCCTAGGGCTCAGCAGGGTGTATTTGTCCCTGCATCTCGTGGTCCCCTAAATTTCATTTGGTTCAAATTGATCCTACAGTGCTGACCTTGTTTTCTCAAAAAAAATAAGCATTTCTCAAAAAAGCTTTTCTCAAAAGATTACATGGACGTGGAGCTGTTGCCCTGCCACCCAGAAGGGTTGTACTAAAATGCAGAGACCTGATGCCTGGGTCATGTTGGGTCATTAGGTTTGCCTGCTGCAACTGTTGGGGTCAGAAATGCAATGCAGGCTACAGTATGATAATAATGGTGTAATAGTGTACATTAAGGGTATAACGGCAGTAATAATACTTACATATGGACTCATTAAGATGACATTTACGTTTAAGTAGTAAGAAGTAGACATATGATTTAGAAATATTCTGTATATGTATATTAGATTAACCAAGGTATAACATATATGCTTAGAAAGACCCCTGAAGACCATTTTCTATCCTCTTGAGCCCAGAAATTCAGAGATGTAAAACATTAGTTGCACAGCCATTAAGATAAAGCAACACTGCATCTTTAGCATGTTTCACTGTGCTTTTCAGTATGTGATGTGGGAAACTCTCTGGAAATAAATGATCATTTACCACAAATAAACTGGCAGAGCGCTGCCTTCCACACTTACCAGTAGCCAGAAGCATGATCAACAGCAAATGAATACCCATAGTCAGAGTTTGAGCCCTCTGACTCTAGCTTGTTTTTATGTCTTCAGATATTCCAGGTGCAATTTCAACACTGCCTCAGAAGCAGCAGATAGCAGGCAGTGGACTATTCCCCTCTTGACTGTATGCTAACAAGCAATTCTTGAAAGCATCTGTAATTTGCATAGACATTAATGAATCAATCCAGGAGTTCCCTCTTTTGCATATAATTTTCTCAGCTGGATTACTAGTGCAGAAAAAACAAAGGCCTGAGGAAATATCATATGTAATGGGGGAAGTCACACTAGTAGCACTTTGGTGGGATGGTGCATCACCATACGATACCAGTATTTTTGTATTGGCAGAGCAATTGTAGCGCGTGCAGCTATAGCGCCTGAGAAATGAGGCTCCAGAGATCACTGGTTATGCAATCGTATAATACAACATATGTGGGTGGGTGTAAGCCTGAACCAAAAACAGCATGGTTCCTGAAGATACACTGCCTCTCTGGTGCTCGTGCTGCTGTTCCCTCATGGGTTCAGTCGCCAAGTGTTGAATGTTCTGCTGTGGACAAAGGAAAAAAGATTTTTTTTCTTTAATATATCTGAAATTATTGGAAATACAGTCAAATAACATTTTGTAGCTTCCTGCAGAGGATTCTCACACCCTACTTTAAAAACAGAATTGTTTATTCAGACCATCTCACAACACCCTTGAGTAGCTTATTAATTTGTTGCTGCCATGAAGGAGAAGAATTAAAATGCACTGGCAACATTACTGACGTGCAAGTGCCCAGTAGTGGGATTTGTGTGGGTTTTCTTGTGCAGAATATAGTAAAGAATTGTAATTGAATGTAATGAAATAATAAAAGTTTACAAATATTTTAAAAGAATGAGTGAAGTGGAAGTTCAAGTCTATATGACAGGTTTTCTGCTTTGCCTTGTAAACTGTAATAGCTCAAGAGAAGGCTGTAACCAGCACGAGTTTCCACAGTCAGGTTTTCATCAGAACAGGCAGAGAGAATGGATGGTGTGTCAACAAACCTAGTACTACAAGGAGCCATTTGGGAAAACATGGGCCCAGTCTCTATCAGAGTTCATGTTGACTGTTGGGAGAACATGTCTTCCTTGTCAAAGTCAACACACAACCGATAGTCACCTTTTGTTCTGATCACGTCAGTTCTTAATTATAACTCAGCCGAGTACCCTCTCATGAAATAGCAGTTTACACTTTCTTGTGTGACAGCTGCATGCCAGTTACTGTCCATTAAGAAAGCATCGATCTCTGGTTAAGCTCTCTCTTCTGGTCATTGTATTCCATGAAGTCTACTGGCTGGTAGGCTTTCTTCTTTAATTCATGAATACTGTAGAGAGACATATTTTATCGACTCATTTAGGTGAAATAGTTGGAGTATATAGGAAGAAATATTTAGTTACCTATAGAAATATTTATGAAGAAAACAAGAGAGAGTTTATTGAGACTAAGGGAAGATACCATTTTGTTCAGTTGACTACTGAACAAACTACTGACTACTGTGGGCAAGGATAATTTACATAATTATTGAAAGTTTTCAGAGAAAGGTACTTGAAAATATTTTGAAAAGATGTCCAGTATCATTGGGCCATAGGTGTCCAAATTGTTGCTATAAATTTGTTATTAGGCAGGTCTGATTTTTGGGAGTGGGAGAGAATTTAATTTCTTAACTTTTTTTTTTTTTGAATTGGTTGGCTTAGCAGTGGGGTATAGTTGTTCATCTGGATGGCATTGGTACAGTTCCAGCTAAAGTTATGAAATAGCTGCCTTAATGAATCATTAATGAAATTCAGAACATTTTATCTCTATGCCACTGGTGCAAATCCAAGTAAGGTCAAGAGACTAGTGGTTCAGTAAGAGGAGACAGACATATCTTCAGCTTACTGATGCCAATTTACAAAAGGTCAGGAAATTCTAAGTTTTGAGACACTAGAATACAAAACTTTTCAGTGGTGCTATTGGTTTATAGTCAGCCTATTATACACAATCACTTTCTGATATGCTTTAATAATCCATATTGAGATAAAGATTATTAGATAATCTATGTCTATATATAAAACTAAAGAAGGTTAATATAAACTAACTACTGATACAGTCACTGATGCATCACAATATTCATCACTCTAAATAAGGAAGATAGAAGAGGTAATTTCTCTAAACAGTCCCTTTCCTTAAGAAAGCATCTGGGAAAGAAGACAAAAAATGCATCCCATCTTAGCTGTGTGAGGAGAGCAAACATCTGGCTGTCCTCACGGGCTGTAGGAGGCAAGTCCATCCTTGCCACACCATCCTGCTCAGCGGCCTCTTGGGAAATGCTTCTCAGTTTAAAACTCGAACCTGGAGCAGTAACCCAGCTTCAGTGATAGCCTTAGCCATTAGTGGGAGGGAAAATGCGTTTGCTTAAAGTATACTTACTGTATAACAGTGGGCAGCCTTTGGTAGCCAAGGGAAAGATGGTACGTGAAAAAGGGAAAAAAAAAACCCTTCCAGAACTGCATTGCCCTTTCACTGCATCCATGTTTACACAGACAGAGGTGGCTGATGGAGCAAGAGGCTCCCAATATCTGTAAGATTATAAAATGCAAGAAGCTGTTAAGTCTTCCTCCCGGCAGCAAGCTAGATGACAACTTGGCTCATTGATGCCTAATTGCAGCATGTACGTTTTGCTGCAAAGGCAGGTGGGTGGACAACTCCTAAGGAAATGTGGTCCTGACAGACATCCGTGTGCACAGCCTCTCTCCCACGGCTACCTCCTACTCCACGAGGCGCTGTGTTGTAGCTCTCAAAATGGCACAAGGACACAACCTCTTATGTGTTCTCAGAAGCAACATTGGACAAGAGGGAAATTTATTGAACTTGTACAGCCTGACTTGGTGGCTCTGTAGCAGTGTCAAACACGAGTCCTTCACTCCTACCCAAACTAATCCTTTTTCTTCTCTCATACTTTGCTCAAACTGTAGAAGCAAAAATTCTTCCTTCCCCATCATCTCCGGGAAAATGGTATAGTAAATTGATACCTTCTAGCTGTTTAAGGCAAATAGTGATCTATCCAGCCTGTCTCATCTGTATCTAGGATTTCAGGACAGGATATTTTGTAGGTCAGTTGAAGAAATGGTTCCAAGCCTTTGAAAACGAACATTCTTAGGATTCTTGTCTAGGACAGGGGGACCAGTATGTTCAGAAATATGTATTTCTATCTAGAGTTTACCAGAAAAAAAATCAAGAAGTGCCAAAAGGGAAGGTCCAACCTGAGATATCCCCGTCAGGTTGGTACCAGTGTTTTGAATCTCTCACTGAAGAGCAGTGGAGGTCCTGCAGATCTTGTGCAGAGGGTTCTTTCAATTTTGTCCATCATCCACTGAGCTGGTCATCGTCAGCTATTTCTGCTGCACCTCCTCCAAGTCTTACTTCTCTGTATCACCCAGAAGAGTACATACCTGATACTTTGCTGCTGCTGCTGTTTTCATCTGCCAAGAGAGGTCTTTTGGGAAGAACATTGCACAAGGGACACACTATTGCAGAATGACCTGGAGATGGTGGTGGGCAAAGGTGCTCACCTAGAGGCTTTACCTAGGGGCTTAGGTACTGGGAATCCCGCCACTCCTCTCATCAGTTCTGCTGGGTCAATGCATCTCTTTGTGACAACCCTCCAGCAAGTAGCCTGTCTAGCAGCAGAACCAAGAGCTATGAGATATGTATGCAATACTGTTGCCGTTTGGTTGATTCACTACTAGTAAGAATGCTTTAGAAAAATAAATGAATCTTTAGTGTGACTCCACATGAGCGGTGTTGACACATTCAATTGTCTGTGCTTCTTTTGCTGCAAAACAGTAGCTATTTTAAAAAGCGGTTGATGAGTTTAGCATACACAAAGGTTTAAAATATATCTTACTGGAACGTTCTATTTTTGAAATTTCACTTTGACAAAGCTGCCTCATTAAGGACTTGGATATGAAAAGCAGGAAAATGATTTGGATCTCATGTGAACTAAATTCAGAATTCTGATGAGCTGAATCAGTTCTTTCCATACATATTTCCCTTTATCTGTATTTCCTCTTTTTTCTGGGTAAGAAATGAAACAAAACTTTAAGAAATCTTGGTTTTGATTAATAAGGAAAACAACTTCAAAATCATTTTAAATAAGGCTGAAAGAGAAAAGAATAAGGAAGGCTCCTAGCTTTGAACCCACCAGTAAATTTTGAATTGGTATATCAGAATAAATATATTACGGCTAAAATTGAAAAGATAGCAACTTACTTTTGCAGAAAACCTTATTGTGTTAATTAATCTTTCTTAATAAGAGACCTTAAAAATACTAGAACACATCCTCTAAAAATGTGCCTATGAGCCCCGAGGAAAGAGAGGATGCTCTGAACAAGTGCAGCTCCAGCTCCTGCCAACTCAGCTGAAGGCCATTTACCCAACATGCAGTGGAGAATATTGTGTTTGAGCTCTGAACTGCTAATTGCTCCTTGGTTTCAAAGGGCTCTCTTGCCCTCAGATTCATGCAACTATAACAACAAATATAATTCCAATAAAAAGCAGGCAGCAATGCCTTCTGTAGAAGTATTTTTTTAGACTATATCTAAAAAACTACTACTGTATGCTATCTTTGGTGCTTAGTCAGTGATGATATGAGAAAGCTTAATCTTGGTGCATATTTTATGAGATTGCTTGTCTTTCTCCTCCTCAGAAATAAAACTGGTGCTGTGTTTACTGTTTCTGCTTATACATCTCTGCATTGTAGATCAGTAAGTGAGGCTTATCAGCTGTGCACTTAAAAGATTACCTTATCAAATTACATGACACTTTTATGAGCTATTGTACATAGACATTTTAAATTCAGGAAGACAAATGGAAATCCTGTATATTTTTAAAGCTTAATTTTTTTTGTTTTAGAAAAGATCAAAATTTGTTGGCTTCATTGTAGTGATAGTTGATTTAGTCTCGCTCCAGAAATCTTTGTTACTCAGTTATATTAAAGGATTCTTCATCTACTCCTAATATAGTCAGGCTGTCAGTATAAAAAAATCTACCTTGTCCGTTGTTAATAAAAGTTCATACAAAAGGACACACAGAAAATCAGGTTTTCCAGCAAAAGACGTTTTTCATTTCCACCCCACACTAGTCCCATTTAGACTTAACTTCCATCTGTCCTTCTCTACTATCTATTAAAAATGCTAATCTAACTGTTATTGCCATAGTACCCAAGTATATCACAATCAAGTTATTTATCCTGGCAACTTCTGCAAGATAAGCTACTATTCTTATTTTATAGGGAGCGGAGGGGAGGGCAGAACTACTCAGACTGTTAAAACTGATTTGCTTATGGCTGCTGTGGATTGTGGTCCCTTGATGGAGGACCTGGTCACAGTGTCCTTGGCTCTTACCAAAGCAAGGTATGAGTTTACACTTGTGTCTCACCCCAACAGAAAGTCAAACATGGAGAGGGTATTCAGCTGAGACCTGGAAATGCGAAAGGGCTGCAGAACCCTTGTTAAATATTAGCCTGCAATCTGGGTTTAGAGCTGCACTTCTCAAGCTGCTAGAGAGCTTCCTATCAGCTATCCTGAGTTAAGGCTTTCAAGTTCACAGTTTTAATACTTTGAATAAATAATTAAATATTCTTAAGCCAGAGGGTGTATACTCAAGTGTGACTGACTATTTGCACAGTTAAAGTACTCACTTGGGGAAAAGGAGACCTGGGCTTTAAGATCTTATTTTTACTTGAATTACAGAGCTTGTGGCATAGATTATAACTGACATTTGTATATTTTCATGATACTCTTTCCTATTCCATGTTTTCAGATTGTTTCCTTGGGAAGCACAGTCTGAATAAGACCAAACTTTCAGTCACCAAGCACTTTGCTACACTAAATTGTAGGCACTATTAACATTTTAAGAACCATAGTTGCCAGGGCTGTCTTTCCAATGGCTGAAAATCCTGCCCTTTGTTATCATTAACCTCATCTGTGCTCAGAATGCCTTTCCAAATGAAATTTTCTCCTGAACATATTCACCGTGTGTATATGTCCAGGAAGAAAAGGCCATTGCTGCATGTATCTAATAACATCATCTCTAATATTTCTCTCTAATACATAGAGATTGCTGCAACTAACTCTCTTCCCCATGGTGACAAATGTGTTAAATCGTGTAATGGGAAAAGGTCATCCAGGCCCATATGATAAAGCAGGAGCTGTATGTCAAAAATTAGCGGGGGATGATGCTACAAATGTGCCTGAGCTTCACAATGTGGTGCATATTCTGGCTGCCGCTGTCAGCCAGCTTTACCCAACGTGGGAGTTCACAGGATAGAGGGAGGATACCACGTTACACTTATGTGATATGGGCCTGGCAGCTGGAAAGCACTCAGCCCAGGATGCCAGTTAGGTACATTGGCAATGCAGGATTCCAGTGCAGTGGCTCCCTGCACGTCCAAAAGAGGTCACCTAAAAACAAAACATTAAAAATAACCTAATAGCAAAGCAATGAACTGAACTATAATGTGGAAAATATGCAGAAGGCATTGTATTTGTTGGGCTGCACTTTGTTGCAATCCTCCATGGAATTCAGATTTTCTCTGCTATGTTACATTTTCATTAAAAGGGAAGTGATGTCTGAAAATGCAAGTGTAATTATTAAGAATCCTAGGTCATTTAAGTACCTTCTTGATTTGTTTTTTCAAATGTATTTGCTAACTATACAGATAAATTCCATGCTAAAAGGGAGGCAGTTTGCAAAGGAAGAAGGTCAGGAATTTTAGGACGTGAAAAGCTAAACTTTCTAAAGTTCAGTACTTTTTGTTTGTTTGTTTGTTCTGGGGTACGTAAGCTACTGGGAGTAAATATAATTGTCCCATTTGGCTTTTTAAGTAACAGGAACACATCTATATTTGTAGTAGAGCTGTTATAGCATAGCATGAGTTCTACTTCTAGGTGAAATTGTATTGGTTCTTTTTCGGGTAGTTATTCAAAATATTTCCTAGAAAAGTATTTTCTTAAGTAGTTTTTCTAAAGAATAAGACTTTGCAGATAATTGCAGCACATGACGTAGGTAGAAATTCTTGCTGATAGCCAGATTATTCAAGAATTCCTGTTCTGTGATATTCCTAAACTCACTAATTTTGGTTGCTCTTTTTTTACCTGCCCCGAAATAGGCTTTTAAGTGGCCCACATCAGTCTTGTGCTTTATCCTACATGTATAAGTAATCCTACATGTGACTATCACATTCCTATTTTTAAATTTACAATCTAATCTTTATTTTAGACTTTTAAAATTATTGACTGACTTTTTTTAAAGTTATTCTTTTAATTGGCACCTTGAGTTATTTCCAGCCACTTGTGTCCTGTTAAAGGAAGGTCATGCGGTTCCTTATTTGCCAATATACAATCCCAGTACAAACCCTTTGTGAAAGGGCTGCTTGTTCCCAATCAATTTCTCCTGGTCTTTTGTGATGACAAAGATTAAGCTCTTTTTGCTGTTACACTTGACTGTAAATCTTGTAAATCTTTTCTTTTTTGCTTGCTGGATGTACAAACCTAGCTTCACTGTACGGAAAGAGAACCTTTGCTTTTCACAGTGCTTTTGCTGACACAAGATGGACTAAAATATGGGCATCCTTAAGGGTCAGAAGATTCTCATCCTCTGAGAGGAGCTACTTGAGCTCTCAGCTGTGGGACACAGGGAGCTAAATAATAACACAAGTTTAGAGAAGGAGTTTAAATTTTGATTTAAATATATGCATACACACATAAATAACACCTCTAGTCAAAACAGTTTAACTGACAAAAAAAGTCATGTACATCTAGTACTGAGGCTCAGAATTATGTATATAGGAGATCCTGAATATAATTATGGGCACCTCTCTGAATATTTTATGACATTGTCCATCTGAAGTCAAAGAATCTGCAGGGTCAATATCAATTTGTGTTTTGACTATGTAATAATATAATAGAACATATTAGATAAAGCAGTTTCTTATTTCCCAGTTTGTCATAGCCAGCAAATAAACTTGTTCTAGAAGCAGGATATCCTTTTACTTTCTTTGCTGTTCTTAAACTATACTCAGATTTCAAATGTCCTTAATTTCAAAGGTGACATTAACTTGAGCAGTAATCCAGATATTCTTCTCCCAGCTATCACAAAAATAGTATCTTAATTTTTTATTTGAGAGCAGTTTCCTGAACTATGAAATACTATTTTGAGAACTGAAATGACATTTTCATTTAAAACAGTATCTTTACATATACGCATATATGCACATCTAAAACTGCGTGTGTGTATATGTAAGGCACCCAGCTTTTCTCCTGCATTCCCCAGAATGATTTGTGTTCGTTACTAATAATTGTACAAATTGTGAACCAAAGGAAGAAGAAACTCTGTTCAAATATTCCACTAAATATTTGTGATCACCTGAAAATATAAATAATTTTAAGAGACGACGAGTATCAATCCATTAAATGATTTTTCAGTTTTGAGCCTGCAAGTATCAGTGCACGTATTTAGAAAGTGTGAGTTGTCCAAAGTCACATACTATTTTGAAGGAGGAAACAAGATAGGCATTCTGATCTCCTAATGTTCATCATTTACATTTTGCTTCTGTCATTTACACAGTGCTCTTTATTTTAGATGAAGAGTCATTTCCTAGCTACACTTAGTACAGAAATGTCTAGAATTCTTTATTTGAGATATGTCTACTTCTCTTTGTAGACTGGTCCAGTAGCGAATTTTCTGGGCACCAACTGGAAAATCTCTGCAGACATGTTGGGATCTCATCCTTTCTACCCATCTTTTCCACCAGCAAGTGGTGACCATCTATAGTCAACATATTATTTACTTTGAACACAGTATTTAAACATAGCCACATTTGTAAGCTCCCACCTCACTATTTGGAATTACACTTATATTAGATGTGACTGCAATGCAGTTCTTCGTTGTACTTAGATTTGAGGAAGGTTGTTTATTATTCTTTTATTGGGGATGTATTTCAAGGAATATTTTCAAATGTCTGGAACTCCTTCATTGTAACCTTGCAGATATTAAATAATTTTTTGCCATCAACCTATGTTAAATTAATAAATTCCTATTCTTTGTTGTGGAAAACATTTTTTTTTTGAAATGAAAAGTTGAAATTTGCAACAGTTGGAAAGTACATTTGAGGTCTTCATTGCCTAGGGTTTTCAGGGAAGCTCTAAGCCTTCAGTAGATACTGTCAGTGATTCTGTTGCATGGTGCGGAGCAGAGCATATTCCTTCAGGGTGTGTGGCAGCGCTGCAGTCAAGCTGCCTGATTACACCAATAACTCACTCACAGTCAAGAGCATTTAAAATAACATCCACTTTTTCATGTCTAATAAATTTCACTCACTTCTAATTGAGAGTGCGGCTAAAATGGTTCATCCTTTCCACCTTTCACAGTTGTTTTATCCGATCCCCTTTCTTATGTTGGCTCTAGCAAATGTATATTCAAAGGCAGAAAAGCAACCAAACTGCACCTATGCAATACTCTCAGTTCAATATTCAGTTCAGAGTTCAATATTCATTTGTATCAGAGAGTTGCTGTAGTTCATGACTGCAGTCATTAGGGAGTGGGAGGAGAGAAAGAAAAGGGTGGTCAGTAGGAAGGAGAACAGTCATGTCCCCTGCATTGGCAGTGCAATGTGAAATTTTATCTCTCATTAAACCTTGTGACTGTGGTGTTATTTTTAAACTTAGGACTCTATGTGACTTATTGCCATAACATGAAGCTGCCTTGTTGCTGTGCCCTCCCAGTATATAGTTCCTTTGACCTTTTACGGCTTAAACCCTTGGCTTCCTGAGACCGCACTTCTCCTTTATGAGTTTTCTCATCTTTTTTATGGGTCCCAAGCCTTTACTTTCTGTTGGCTCCATAGACCCTGTAAGTGAAGAATATTGGCATGGCCTTGGCATCTTTGCTTTCCCTTAATTCAAATCCTCAGATGAGATTCTTTACACCTTTGAGCAGAGCAATCATCATCTGCTTTCTTGAATCAGCAAGGCTCCTGTCAGTGAGCTGGAAAGCTGTACCTCAATCTTCTTCTGCACCTTTGAATCACTAACTAGCTACCATTGGACTATCATCTCTGAAGATCATCTGGTCCAGCTGCCCTGCTCAGCAGGGCAGGGTCAGCTAAGGAAGTTGCTCAGGACTGTGTCCAGTAGAGTTTTTAGTATCTCCAAGGATGAAGACTCCAAGGCATCACTAGGAAACCTGCTCTACTCTATGACTGCTATCACAAGAATAACAACAACTTTTTTTCTTAATTTTAAATGGAATTTCCTGTATTTCACTTTGTGCTGAAACTTTGTTACTGGAATCAGGCTGAATTACAGAGGACAATCTCTAGGTGCACTTGTGTGGCTGAAGTTGCTGATACTGGGGAGCACCACAGGAGTGCTGCCTACATGTCTACAATGACAGTAGACATTCTGTGCTTATTAAAATTAAACTATTATATCGTATACCTACTTGAATCCAGTATGCTTGAATTGCAGTAAATGATAGCTGCTTACTTCTAGGTCAGATTGAGAGCCTAGAAATAAGAATATACTGCTATAGAGCCAATGCTAGCTAATTGTACATGGTTGTGAAGTAGACCTTGCAAATCTGGTAGTAGGCCACAGATGGTCCTTCCATGTTTAGAAAACAGCCTCATCCTAGCAGTTATTGAGACACAGTTTTAGGGAAGTGGTAAGATTGCTGAGCCCAAGAGTGATGGCCACTACAAGGGGAGTGGAAATTTTGGAATTTCCACTGGAATGTACTGGAAAGGTTACAGTTCATTTTAGTTTTGGTTACAAGACTCATGAGATGAAATGAATTATATTTTTCCTTCTGGTAGGTGAAGTGCTAAGACGTCTCTTGCACTTTTCTCCCACCTTATTCACAGTATTCTGTGCAAGAAGTAGATGAAGAAGAATCAGGTTGGATAAAAGGCCTGCAGCAAGCAGTGCTCCATCTCAAGAGCTGCACCTGGGATCACACGCGTGCACGGAGCAGCAGGAGTGACACTGTCTGCTGTGGATACAAAGTTAGTGTGTTAGTATGCCAGTTCATAGGAAGATCACAATATCATGCAGGAAGAGATCTGGATAATAGAAATTCAATAGAGCAAGTAAAATGTCACACATTTGGACACTAACAGCCATAATTTCTGCTATTAAGTAGTGCATTTGTCAACTGGAACCAATTAAGGAGAAAGAGCTGGGTGCTTTGGTTAATGATTACATGATTATAAGGAATGTCTTCAACTTTTTGTCTGTATCTGCAGAGGAAAAGGAAATTTTAAAGGTTGAAATCAAAATAAACTCAGTGTTTCTTAAGCTGCATTTAGCATTTTCACAAAGCTGTTGGTTGACAGATCTTTTATTCTTGCTCTGCATGTCTGTGCATGATTGTGCATGACTTGTTTGGCAGTCTTAAATTCACAAGTCACAACTCCGATACATCTCAAACAAAGGACCTGGCTTATGTGAGCTGAGAAACTAAAGGTGTCTGGGCTGTCAGATGGGCCGAAGAAATTGCATGTCATCAGTTAATGCTTTTTTACAAAAGACCTCAGAGCATTGTATTACACATACCCTTAAGTGATAGGGCTTCACATACCCTTAAGTGATAGGAACAGTTGATAAAAGGAAAGAGAAGCCAAATTTTTAATGTAGTTCTTGAAAGGTTAGCATTCTCTAGTCATCTTAAGGGTAAGCAAGCTGTGTTAGTTTCATTTTATAGTTGAGAAAACTAAGTAACACTAAAGGGAAGTTAGTTATTCAAGGACATAGAAATAAAGAATGTCAGAATGCACCAAATACTTTAATAACTTCTCTATTCCCTTCCCTCTGTGCAGACTACTGCAGTAGAAATAGGCCACATTAAAAATTGTGGTTTTTTTTTTTAATATGTCCTATAGCTTTAAAATGAGAATGGGCTCCCAAATCAGAGTTTGAACTGAAGGGATTTGGGGTGCGCAGGCAAATAAAAGGATTGGTGACATATCTTGAAAGATGTAGGTTGTCCTTCTCCCATCTTATAATACAGATTAGTTATTTCTGAAGGTTTTTTTCCTGTCAAAAGCAAGGAAAACAGTGGAATGGCAGCTTGTTTCTGTTAAAGTACAATACAGCACCACAAAAAGCATCAAGACCTTTTCCATTTTTTTAATTTTTATTAGGAATTTAATTTTCCATAAGTTTTCCAAAAGCCATCTGCCCTTTCCTGGAAAACGATGACCACTGTTCGAGATTTCAAAGCTTTGAGCCACTGAACTAACTGGTCTAACAATTCTTTTTTCATTTTTTGCAGAATGTTATTGATTATGAAGAATTAAAAGTGAGGAAACGGATTAAATACATTGTGTACAGACAGAAGGAGATGGGGAGCAGTGAAGAAGTAACAACAGTAAAAAGAATATTATTCTGTAAGAGTAGAACTTATGATATGATTGAAGGTTGAAAGAAAAGAGCCAGAGGAAAAGGAGAGTGTTAAGAATAAGCAAGAGGAAAGGAAGTAATAAGGACAGTATAGGGAACTGTCAGATAGTGAAAAGGCTAAGCAAGAAAAAAAGACAAATAATCACAGGTGAAAGCTGGAGTAAAGGGAGAGGTTGAGAGATGGCAAAAAAATGATAGTGGAGAGTTCTGATATCTATCTTTTGTTTGAAGAAGCTGGCAAGAACATGAGTTAAAAGGGAAGCAGAAAAAGGAAGAGGATTAAAATCTAGAGAAGTATTGAAACTGTGGAAGAGACTACCATGGCTGAAGACCTGGAAATCTTTTCAGGACAGTAATATTGACTCTGGTTTTATAACATATAAAAATATATATTGCTTCTTTAGACAGTAGTATATTGTTTCCTATTTAAGATACAGGACAATCTTCTTCTACAGCTATTGCAGCAATAGATGAGCAGTATTTTTATAGGTTATCCCTTCTTTTTCTTGTGCTCTTCCTCTTTTTAACATTTACAGTCTTACAGATGCAGGTATCTGTTTGGCACAGTAAAGGAAGACGATGAACACATTGTGGTCTCTGATGGATTCCTTGAGGGCTTTTGATGGATTTTCCTTTGTTAACAAAAACCCTCGTTAGAGCATTTTAAATGGAACTATAGGAAGACTTTATAGTAGCGATTAAACCATGCCTCTCAGCTAAGAATATCTCTTTCACTGATCTGGCATAGGTCATTTTTCCTGCAATTTACGGACAGAAACAGACTATACTATCAATCTAGGGAGGTATTTTTCATCTTTAGAAGAGGGGCTTGTAACAAGTTTCTGGTGTGCTGTCTGCTCTACAAAGAAGTGAATCAGGGGATGGTTGATACGGGAAACTAATTTTGCTCAGAAGTGTAAGATCTGGATCATGGTCAAGTGAGGAATTCCCTGCATCTGTGAGGCATATAAATAGCATGCACCTGGATTCTAGATTAGGAGAAAATGATTACAAATACTGGTGACTTGTGATGAAATACATTTTCTGAAACAGCTAGCAGTGTTCAAAGGGGAAAATACACAGGAAGTTAGAAGACCCTTGTTGCCACATAAATCTTCAGCTTTGATTCACATCAACATCTCTGTTGCACAGCTCTGTCTTTGATGACCAGAACCTGATCACTCTGATGGCTTCTGAACAGTCTGTTTTCTATAGGAGCCTGAGTGAGACAAAGCTGCCCATGGCAGAGATGGGGTTCCTACCCCCTCAGGTGCAGCAACTGGGCATGCAGGCACCTCCTCTGACACTTCAAAAAGGGCTCAGTGATCAACACAAAATTACAGAGCAACAATTTTCACATAAGGAACACAATCAATTTATGGGTTTTAGCAATAATGCAGGCAAACTCTCCTGAGAACAATACTTTTAAAATTCAAGGGATTTAACTGCTGTGGCTATCAAAAAAATCTCCTCATTCTTCTTACTGGAGTTTTGCCTATCAGACTAGAGTGTTATTTAAATTAATTCATCAAGCATTGCTATTTAGCTTGCAAAACGCAGTAAATGGTTTCCCCTTCCCTGTGGTACCACACTGCTAGGCTAAATGCTCCTCCTCACTCCTTTTGCATTGCTCCCTGCAAATCTGTTGATTTGGAGGGATAACCTGGCTTGCTAGGGAGCAGACTGAACAGAACGTGACAGTTTGTCACTGCTGTGAAAGGGCAGAAGGACCCTTTGCACTACATGTGGGCTGATCCCCTCAATGCATGTGAAGAACACTATCAATATGCCAATTATATCAGGCATTATATCCTGCAGGTACTTTCTAGATTGCAACAGATGCAATCTAGCTTGGTTAGGAACTGGAAAGCAGGTTATTTGAATGGGAAAAGTTCTGGGCTTGCTGCACAGCAGAATTACGGATGCCTCAGGAATGCCCAGGTAGGAAAAGGACACCCTGGTGAGCCCAGGCACCTGCACATCTTAGTTTTTAGCTTACCTATGTCCATCTATCAGAAATGCTGTGATTGCTTTTTGGATTTGTCTCTGAATTATCCTTTATTGCCTTTTCTCTCTCAAAAATAACTTCTGCTTTCAAAAAAAGCTGTTGTGTTTATTTCATGAGAGATGACTGCTGTACATCACAAAGGGATGAAATGTATCTTGATCCCACAACACCAACTGTAACTGAATGACAGAATTCAATACAAAGAGTCCATTGAATTGGAATCCAATTTTATGTCTGTGCAAAATTATTTATGAATACTAGAACTAGGTTTTTTGTGCGTAATTATGAATCCTCATTAACTTTCATATACAGCTATGTAGTTTTAACTACATTTCTAGGAAATTGGCAGCCCACCTTGCTTGCAAATAGCAGCTCAATGGAGCAAGTGGACTGTTTTTCTGCAGAAGGCTGAGAAATCTGATGCTTCAGGTTTGGCACAGAACACCTGGCTCTAGGTAACCACCTCTACACTAGAATTTGAAGATCAAGGCATCTTCCCAGAGATTGAATTCTGAGATTTTTCTGGATTTTACACTAATAACCAACCTCTCAAGAACTAAAGAACATACTCAGAATTAAAAGCAACCTGGGAGAAGTTCAGCATGACTATTTAAAAGAATTTCTAAAACAGAATATAAAGGTCTAGTAGTGGCTCTGAGTCCTCATCCCATTCAGTCCTTTGAAAACTCTAATATTTCTGTTACTGCTGCTTCTAATAGCTTCTGTTTTTAAAGCACTACTACGCTACAAAAGACCAAAAAGAAATGTTATGATAGAGTGGACAACAAATACAGCCAAGAGATCACTAGGAAAGCTACTGTTAAATCAGTTCCAGAAAACCATCACAGGGTATGAATTATTATTTCTTGAGCTCTTCTTTATTTTCTCCCAGACCTCTTTTTTTTTTTCCTGCTCTGCTTCCAATTCCCATCCTTAGAATCCAATGATTGAGTATTGCAGACAGAATCATGGACTGATACTTCTTGCTTTGGTGTTAGCTCTGGCCTAAAGGGCAATTAAATTTCCTTTCCTTTCTAAGTTTATTGAAAACTACTTTTTATTTGTAATCTCTTGTTAGCAGTTTGTCTACTTACTTTTATAAGACACTTGTCAAAGCCTGTTAAATTATCAGCTTTCTGCAGAAATCATGTTACACATTAGAAAAACAGATGATGCAATTGTAACAAGTTGCTTTGCTCAGTTGTTCAAATCTGAACTCAGCAGCAGCAACGTGGAGTTTTGATGATAAAACAGAAAAAGGTTATTTATAGTGTTGAGGTGCTCATGGTTGTGGAAGCTGTGGACTGAGAGAAAATCTTCCAAGATCATCTGAGATAACTGGAGGAAAACAAAATGCTTCAGACCACATCCAGTACTTG
>JAUBOD010000150.1:166204-176493 GCA_032353885.1 Nothura maculosa
GACTGAGAGAAAATCTTCCAAGATCATCTGAGATAACTGGAGGAAAACAAAATGCTTCAGACCACATCCAGTACTTGGAAGGGTAACATTGGGAGCCAAATGCTACAAACAAAATGAACTAGCAAATTAAATAAGATCCTCAATTTAATAGCTGTGTTCACATTATTTACCTTCTCTCTCTCCCCAAGATGAAAAATCCTAACATACACTCCATTATTTTCAGGTGAAGTGTTTACACTCCACAGCAATGTCACATTTGCAAGTCCTTAAATAATTAGTTCTTAATAACTGCCATTTCTACATACTGATTTCAGGCTTAGAAAACAAATACAAGTGATCTAGACAGCAGTACATGGACCTTCAGATCTTACCTACTCAAGCAGAAGTGTCACCTATGCAACTGCCATGGACAGTTCTCATTTTTTTCCAAGAAGAGCTGGTGTCAAGCAGAACAGTTGCATGGGCGTTTCCAATGGCTGAGTGGCAGAAGAGTTGGTTTTTCTTGAGCAGGTCACATCAAGGACAAGCTATGTTGTAACATTGGGCTGTGCCTTAGTTTCTGAGAATCCAGTGTAAATTTCCTTTTCTGCCACTCTTCCTGCCTGACACAAGCTTTTTGGTTTCTTTGAAAAGACAAAAATATAAAAGTCTTGTAAGACTTCTGTGGTTTTGTACTATTTGTCATTAATTCTTCTCATATCTATCTTAAGACAGTGTCAAGATGGTTTAAAATAAGAAATATATGCATCCACAATATCCTGATGGCCTCAGAAGCTGCAGCTACTTAACACAAAAATCTATGCTAAAATTTCATTATGGAAAGAGAATGTGCAAAATTTTAACAAAACCAAATTGTGTTTTGCTGTCATCAGAACCCACAGTGATAAGGAGATCTGATAAAGCACTAGGAAGTCTTCCTTTTGTGTATAAATATTTATGTATGTAAATGGATCTATGGTTAATTATAACTGACAAGAGGAGACTGACACAAACTCAGATCCTTTGTCCCCATGGAGAGATAGAACTTGCTTGTTGAAGTGTTGTGGCACATCTCATGGGCTGTGTACTGAATCATTGATTAAAAGCTGCAGCATCTGGATTGCTAAAATGTCAGTGACTTTAAAAAAGAGCAAAGGATATGTGCTGAATAAAAATACAGAAATCATCTGGATTCTATTTCATAATAGTCAAGAGCTCCATTGCTTGTTTTCCATTTTTGTTTCACCAAAGACTGGACCTAAAAAGGGAGGTAATTTGCTCTAAACATTAGTGAGAGGATATGAGACACCCTTATTGATTAGACACGTCTGCATTGAAAGCAACTACTGCCTGCTGGAAAGCTGCTGTGCAGAGAAAGCACCTACACAAGGGCAGTGCTAAGCTAGATAAGGAAATCACCACAGGTATGGCAAGGAAAATTTAATTCTGTAAACTGAAAACGCATTATTAGGTTAAAGTAACAAATGAATATTCAAAGCAGAAGTTGATAACTTGAAAAGCAAATCAAGGTTATTTAGGATAAATTTAGCTTTTTCTCTTTCAATTGAAAACTAAAATAAGATAAAGAAATAGAGATTCCATTCTAATGCAAATCATCATTGCCTTTGAAAAGGGAAGGAAAAAGCACATGGAATTATGACAACTTTTTCTGGTAGCTTTTTCTCAGGTTAAAGTGAAGATGCAGCTTTCTGTAAGGGTTACGTGAACTGCCAAAAACAGAAATGAAGTTCTCACTAGGAACTCTTTCTGAGGTCAAGTTTAGTAATATCACAGACCTTCTGATTTGTAAGAGCAACACTGAAAAGGAGCAGATCAAGTGAGCACACAAGAACTGCCAGCAGTAGTAGCTGAAAACAATTACTTTATTGTATGAAGAGATAATATCATGAATGCAAACAATTTTGATTGAATAAGTGTGAGGCTTTTTTGAAAGGCAGTGGTCCTGGTGAGGAAGTTCAAGAATTGCCATGTATTGTTTTATTCCTGAATAATGGAAACAGTAGGCTGGTGACACACTTGGCCACAGGATTGGCAAGCTGCAAGGAATGAACTGTCTTGCTTTTGTGGTACTCTGTTTGCTATCAAAATAACAGGAGATCAAAGAACCACTGTTTAGAAGATAAACATCTAGTAAAGAGAAGTCCTCATCCAAAACAGCTGCCAAAATTTTAAAAAGTGATAAAGAGGACTTGTCACAAAGTAGCTATTATTAGACTTTGTTATAAGCTTAGGAAAATACATTAAGATTACTGAAGTATGATACTCCAAGTCTGGCTACACGGACAGTGGTGACTTTATTTGCTGTCTATATTGGACACCCAGCTTGAGTCCTAACATCTTGGTTAGATGCCAAAGCCTGGTGACAAGCCAGGCTTCCAGCCCTGTCCACTGTGCAGCATGGACAGAGCCCATCCAGATAACAGGAAAGGTGCCACGAGCACCTCTAGAGCATACGGCTGTTGGCACTCTGCTCCCTACATATCCCACAGCTTGCGATTGCAAAAATCTGAGATGAAAGACAAGCCTTATCCTTAGGAGGAAAGTTAAGAAGCCTAGTGCAAACTACTGATATACAGTCTATAGGGTACAATCCCAAAGTAATGACATCCTCTATCTGGCAGAATGAGTACAACCATCCGAGTAGCTGACACTTGTCAGTATTGCAAACTGAATCATCTTATGTATTTGCAAAATATTTACATATATCTAACATTTTTAAATTAATCAATGGTTTTCTCTGTTACTTTCAAACCCGCACTTCTGTGAGAGTAAGCTCACACGAGAGTAAGCTCTGCAAGAGCCACTGCCTTCTCTCTTCTGCCAAGCACATAAACAGGAGAATGCCAGTTCACTACTTATTGTGCCCTGTATTTTTCTTGTAATACTTTCTGAAGGAAAAAGAAATGTCTAGATTCTATGATCCTGAGTGAAATTTGCAGTGCTCCTTGTAATCACATTTAGAGTTACAATGCACATATCAGATTAGACATAACAGAGCAAACAGGGGATCTGATGATATTGTGTCTGCTTGAAATTTAGGCTATCAAGGCACTGTAGCTGATGCAAATCATCAGTGCAAGATAGCAAATTTGCAATATAGCAGAGTTCATAAGAAATTAATCTATTTTTGTATACAAAAAAAATTAGACCTCATTCCATTCTGCCTTAAGCTACAAATCCTAGGTGACATAGGCACCCTAGGGATAAAAAGACATCTCATGTTATTTGCACTGGGGTCTATAAGATAACTAGAAGTGTTACAGTTATTCAGGGAGAACAAAAGCCATGTGGACTGGCTTAAAGCAAAACTCAGTAATAACTAAACAAATGACATGTATTGGTAGCTGTATTAGGAAGAAAGTACAAAAGAGTTTAAGTCACAGCTTGAATTCCTCTCTCCAAAGCAGAAGTGCCAAAAATAAGACAAAAAAAGCTGCTAAGAGACTTGTCTCATACAAGAGAAGTAGTTCCAACAAAAATGCACATGCCACGTGGCATAAGTTACTGGGCTCATTGGCTATTGTGTCAAACACTGTCTCTACCATAATTCATTTACAGTTAGTCTCCCAAATTAGATCTTTTATGTCATTTTTTCTGCTTCAAAACAGTTCAATTTAGTCTCTTTGACCTCTTTGCTAATATGAAGATTGTTGACAATACTAAATATACCAGTAATTTTGCACTATAGAATTTTTCTTTTTTTTTAAACAGTTTTTTTTTTTAAACAGAGTTCACTTTGGGAGCAAAGAATTATTTGCTGATTAAATCTTCCATAATTTCAAATCCAAGGAAAACAGTTATCAACTGAAGTTGGAAAAACACCTAGCATTGTACCAATTTTCTAGTTCTCCCATTTGTGTCTAATTTCTGTCATTTCTCTTTAGGAAATGCCTGTCACTTTGTTACAGAACAGCCCAAATCCTCATGGCTGTATATTTTTCTGCATTTTCATGGGGAAAAAAGGTAGAACTGTTTTAAGGAGCTTGTTAAACTATGTGCCTCTATCAAAGACTTAATTATCCTGACTCCCTTATACTTTGTATTTTTTCTTGATAAAGCCTTGATAAAAAGATGGCAAGTAAAAAAAAATTCCACAGGCTTCATGGTGGTATTTTATCCTTGATATTTTTCTTTAAACACTGCATATAGTTTTCTCATCTAAAAGTAGAGCTCAATGAGTGCTATAAAAACAAATCAGTCACTCCAATATGGACTAGAAGACCAATTAACAGTCCCAAAACAGTTGCTAAGGGTTACTTAAAAAGGGGTGTATCTAATCCCAAAGATACATCAGTTTAATAGCTGTCATTTACAAAGACATGTATAAATGTGTAGCAGAAGATGCAGAATACCCCTGCATGACATTTTGGGGACACAGAAGAAATATTTCCTCAATACTTTGACTTGCTTTTATAGCATGGCCTCACATTCTGCTGGTGCATCTGTTTTTAAGTCTTCTGTGCTTTGTTTTTCTCTAGTTTTGTCATTTCCTGATGAATGGCTGTGTGATTTGTGATGTGACAGTCTGATAACAAAGTACTATTATCATTATGTTTGCTGCCATACATCCTTTTATTGATGTAAGGCTGTTACTGACATTGGCATTTTTGGAATAGGAGTGTGTCATGTGGCATTTTATTGTTTTACAGAGCAGGTTCAGAAATCTTTTCTTTGGATCCTCAATTCATGAAAGTGTAAAAGATTGGACCAAAGCTTGTGCTACCATTAAAAGTATTCTGGCTCTAAGCCTGTGAAACTGTTTCGAAATGCAGTTAGACAGGGGGAGAACATTAGAATACTGTAACTATTTTCACTTTATTGGTAGTAAATAAGCTCTGAATTTCATATTCAGAATGCAATCTTTTGAGGTTTTTTAATTCATTCTTGAGTGGAAGAGAATAAGACTTTCAGAAGTACTTAAGCTTTCTCAAATTGTTCTCTTACATTACATCTTATTTTTCTCTGAATCAAAAGATTCACACAAGCATTGTTCTCTTACACTGCATACCATATGGCCATTTTGATTTACATTATTTTTTTCATTTTGAGTTCTTTTTTCCTATATTAACATGAGAAAGATGACAAAATGTAAAACAAATCAAAAGCTGAGTCACGGAATTCCCAAATGATCTTCCTTAAGAAATGACATTGTCATATCTTTTTCATTGCTTTGTTCTAAGGTGTACCTTAGAAAGCATAGAGGGTGCCTATTGTCTTCTTGTGAACCATGAGCCCAGGTCACAAGAATTCCACATTCCTCCATTCTGAAGAGTGGGCACAATAGGATAGATTTCAGGGAAATGTTTGATATACTTGAAACCATGCTGAAAACCACAAAGGCAGTAAAGATGTGGTGAGAAAAGTACATTGAACTCAGAAAAGAATTAGCTTGTGCAATTGCTCCATATATAACATTACTGATATTCCTGCACACTTAGGTATCTGCTGATTCCTGACTCTACTACAATCCACTGTCTGCAGTGAAAAGGAATTTAAACAAGAACTAAAAAACTTTGGGTATTTCATATAAATACTCTTAATTCCTACATATACCTTTGTCTCCCTTCAAGTGTCCAGTAGCCTCCATATATTTTCCATACATCTACATCTCCAAATATGTGTATTAATTTCTCTTTGGTTAAATATATCACATTCTATTAAAATGAACACCATTTCCAGAAGCAATTTCTTTTCAAATATCTCAGAGTTTTATACTCAAATAGGCAATATCAAGGGAGAAATTTCAAAGTCATTTTCTAAATTCTACATAAAAATGTAATCCTAGTTAATGCCATGGAAACAAGTTCCTTTGTCTTGCAGAAAATGTTCAACGTCTTTACTGGAAAATTCTCTTTTAAGTGGCTTTCTAGCCATCTTGCACATTAAGATAGCACAAGCAAGCATATGCACCACTAAGTTTTAACCCCAGCCTGTACATGCTCACTTCAGGATACAGTATCTGTATCCTGCTTGAAGCTCATTCTCACTCAGTTGTTTTCTTTGGTACATACCATATATGTACTACTTATGGCTCTTATCTGCTATCTGTGCACTCACAGAAACTTAGAAATTCTTATTTTACAGTGAGGCTCCATAGTAGTTTGTCAAGTACAATGTGCCAAGGATCAAGGAGAGGTTTGTTCCGCGCTCTGCTCCTTTCTGATTTTATATATATAAAAATACACACACACACACACACATATTTCCTATCAGGACTAGCTCTTACACAGTCATGCAGGCAGCCAGAGCATGCATATTCAAATGAATTTGAATGGTCACCAAAAATATGCAGGTAAACAAAGTCAATACTGTGTGACAAAGCATGGATTCAGAGTTTTCTGAAACAATTTTTTTTTTAAATCCCAACCTAAGTCAGGTGCTGCTATTGCAGATCTAACATCTAGGTTCTATTGGGCTAATTATTACACATGGTTCCAAATACAAGGAAATTGTGACATAAGCCCTGAAAAAAGCAGATCCCTGAGAAGGGAGAGAAAAGTATATTATCATTTGTTCATGCTTTGCAATTGCTCATGTTTTTAATACCTTGAATTATCATTTCCTTTCTGAGCATTAGAGTCCTTAAACAGAAAGCATCTTTTATGAACATTTCTCGTGACGCTTTTCTCTGTTCTTTCTGTTGCTGTCTATCAGCAACTTTATACTCCTTTACTGTGACTGCAGAATTCATAGTTTACTCCAACAAGCCTGTGTATCAGCTTCCACAGGAATTGTCTGAAACCTTATTTAGCCCTAAAGTCAGTGCAACTCTAATATTGTTTTGTTAAATCTCCTTCTTAAAGCCAAATAGGTTCTCTATGATAAACCATTTGCAAAGATGACACACACGTGGCTAGCACTTGCCCTACACCAACTTTGCAAAGCCAACCTTTTTGCAAGCTGTGCTCCTTGCAGCACACTTCACACCAGCCAACACATTCTGCATTTCACACCCTTCCTAGAAGTCTTTGAGTGGGCCAAATTCAAAAGTTATTGCCTACTTTTTAAGGAGTCAAGTGTGGTGCCTTTGTGGTTAATCTGCCCTTTATTATTGCTGTTGAAGAGGGATTTGCTTCCATGCTTTTGCTACTTTGTCTTACAGGCCTTCTGTGTCCTTACCAGTCTTATTTCTTTTAACCCTCCCATGTCAAGCCATTTGATAGCAAAAATTCTTCTCTTTCAGTCCTTGCCTTCATGTTCCTCTGCATGCTACCTGTCTGCTTCTATTATACAGCTGTCTTAGTCTAGGCTCTTCTGCCACCTCGAATATGCAGCTATTCTGCAGGCCATGTATTCCATTGCAGTTTGACTGTTGTGTTACAGGGCTTTACCAATGGGATCTAGTCAGTCTTAGGAGTTGTCTTTTTAAAGTGAAATCAGTGAGAGGACAGGCATACAAGGTAATGCTCATTCTTCTGTTGACTGAAGCTTCCATTTGCAATCTACTTTTTTTGTATATAAGACTCTGCAGAAGTTTATACATTGGATAAAGCCAAAAGATGTCACAAGTTTACACATTTTAGGAAGTTGTATTCAAATGTCATTATGAAAATCTGGAAATAATGTCCTAGAATATAGAGCAAAACTTTTTCAAGTCCATTAAATTCTGATTCACAGAAAAAGAATTCTACATTACTATGAAGAACTATTATACTGACATTCACAGATCCAGACATGAAACGTATGCTACTAATTAAATTTCCTAATGGATTTAGATGTTGTTTAGCACAAATGCAAGCATAAGAAGTGATGAGGTCTTAGGCCTCTGGATTAAAAACATTACGATGGGGTAACTGACAGACTTGACATGTAGAAACCAAATTCAGCACATTTTTACTGCAAATTCCTGTTATATGTGGCAGGTATAAAGGAGATAAAGCTTTAGTTGTTCATTTAAGCAGTAAGAGACCTCAAATCTTGAATAATGAAAGGCATTTCAAGTTAAGATTAAATAATATCTAAGTCTGGAATATGATTAGAGTAACTGTTACACAATAAAGACAGATAGAAAAAAGAAGAAATAGGAAGCAAGCTGGGAGAAAACCAAAGTACAGAAAGGCAGCAACTGAGAACTGAACCAATTCAGCAGAAACAAGGAAACATGCTAGGACTGGAAGAGTGAAGATTCTTTCAAGTCCATTTTCAGAGGCCTTAACAGAAGGTGCAAGAATGCAATGCCCAGAAGTGAGAAAGAATGGATGCTGCAGGCTTAGCTTTTAAATTTAAGCCATTTTTTGTGACCCAAAAGGAAATGATATCATCCTCAAAATTATTAACCTGTTTTTGCTCCTGTCCAGTAGCATCAAGATACAGAACCTTGCAAGTCTGACGTTTATATAGTGCTGCCTCAAAGTGGAAGTAGAAATTCTAGCTTTAGCTTTGACTGTCCAGATTGAGAAGTTTGGCCTAAGGCCTCAGGTAGCACCTATATGACATGTTCTGAACTAAAATAGCTGTCAGCAAGAATGCTTAAAATGTTTTCTTTATGTATACCTATTTTACTTGTATTTGAGTACAAGTCAGATATAAAAATATCCATATATTTAAAAAAATAAAGTAGCCCACTAAACTTACCCTGTTTACAACAGTAAAACATTGGAAAGTGACAGATGTGACTTAAAGTCACATTTTATCTGAATTTTTACATTGTGTACAAAGATGTAGGCTCCTCTTTGACTTCACTCTAAAAAGATGACATTGAAGAAAGTTTTTTCATTATTTTAATATAAAACATGCCATTTTTAATCACAAATTTTGATTTTTTTTTCCCCTGAATACAGAGATCTCAGCTGATGAACACTATTGACTGGAGTATTGCCTAAGAGAGTCACTGCTAGTTACTTTTACATTTACATTCCTTTCCAGCATCTGTGAGTGTCAGAAACACATGAAAGGTAAATTAATTATTCTTGGGAAATCTATCACTAGTCTTTGGAGGGGAGAATGCATTTATTAATATACAATGTTATGTTTCATTATAAATATTGAAAATATAAACTATAAAATAACCTAATCCAGCAATATAATTAAAGAGGAATAAGTCTCTTTAAAACTCAGTGTTGATTTACAGCATCTTATTTTATACTCTGAATATTATAATTACCAAGTCAGTCACTTTACAAAACCAGAAATATTCTATAGTTTAAGCAGGCATGAAGTCCGTACATGGTTTTCTGTTCGCTTTTAGCCAAAACTAGACTTCACACAATAAAGAATCTTGTCTCAACTGTTTTGGTTAGCTATTTAAATTGTGGTATCACTGTTAAAATACTTTTCAAAACAGAGGGAAACATCTGCTTCCTCATAGAACATGCAGCTCTTCTCTCCCTAGAATAGCATTTAGGACACTACCCTTCCCAAAGGATATTAACAATAGATAACTGTATAAAACGATAGGCTTGAATTTTAATGGCCTTTAAAGATCACCTCGTGTTTCAGTTTAAATCAATTACACAAGTGAGGTGCTGATACTTGTACTGAATTCCACAGCACTTTCTGCAAGAATCAGATTGTCAATCTTGATAGTTTAGTCAGTAATCCAAAACAGAAGAGCTTTGATGTGCAATTCATTCAAAACATTTTCTGCTTACAAATTCAAATATACACAAGTTAATGTTTTTGCTGTATATCTAGAAGAGTTTAAGAATATTACTTAAGCTTTTAAAAGATTAAACAACACTGAAATAATGTAAGTGATACAATTTCAGCACACTGGGTTACTTCGCAGCTTATGAATATATTTTCCATTAGAAATGGTGGGATAAATAAGTTTGAACATATAGCTGGTGACTTTCTTTGAAAGTTCATTTTTACAAATGAAAGTAAATCTTGATAGTTTTATATCTAATGAATATTAGGGAATTTAAAAAACATTGCTCAATCAGCTAAAGTAATTGTATTCTGACCTAGATTCTCCCTGCAATTTCAGTTTAATACAACCTTTCTCATTTTATTCTCCAGATTGTTGTGTAAAGTTCCTATGGGCTGTGAAGTAGCTTTTACTGTGCACCCAAGAGATGGTTTGGTTCCTGTGAAATGTATTTCATTAAATCATTCAGGAACCTTTGATGAAATAAGTCCCTGAAAATTATTCTATAATAATAATACATGTTAAAAATATTCCACTTAAGGATATATTGCTTAAAGTCAGGCATTTGCTTACGTACCTATATGGCTAAACAGACTAGTTTCATTTTTCAAGTCTGCAGATCATCATCTGCTTCTGTTGAAGTCAATGAGACATGCATTCACTAAATATTAAAATAAGTAGGTCTTCAAACTGCTATATT
>JAUBOD010000150.1:176593-206164 GCA_032353885.1 Nothura maculosa
TCATCTGCTTCTGTTGAAGTCAATGAGACATGCATTCACTAAATATTAAAATAAGTAGGTCTTCAAACTGCTATATTTGGACAATCACATTTAATAATGTTGGCTCTAACACATCTGTGCCTTTGCTTTTGGCTATTTGCAAACAACACATTTCTTCCCTTAAAAGTGCTGTGAGGGTAATATAGTTATTTATAAAGTACTTTGAGAGGAGTGCAAAGCAGTTCAATGCAGCTTCTAAATATTGATCATGGGCAGAGACAGGGCTGTGCATAATTTTTCTTGGTGGATTTTTTTTAAACTTTAATTGAATGTCTGAAAACAAGTTAGTTGCTAGGGGTTATAGATGGGAATGCAGGATGGATTGCACTCAGATAAAGGAAAGTTTTCCACCTAAAGGCATGGTAGAAAAAATAGGCACTACAGTAGTAAACCATCTTGGTCCTCCAGTGCCCAAACTGGTTGTTGCTGGCCAGGTTTACTAATTTATCCCTGTGCAACCAAGAAATCCCTCTCTCAGGTTGAGGACCATAAATTCACAACATCTGAACTACTCTGTTGATGAAAGGACTAACAAAGAAGCCAGAAGTGAGTTTGAAGACAAGAGAGGATTTTAAGAAGAGATAGAATGTGATGGTTGCATTTTTAGATGAAATGCATCCATGAAAGCTTATCTGGAAAAAAGACACGAGGTCAAAGGCGTTCAAGAAATGGAAGCACATTTGGGAATTAAGAATGAGTTTTATCCTCATGTAACATTCTCAAGTTACTGACTAGCTGACATTACAAAGTCAGCAAAAGCATCAGCAAACAGATAATATCAACGCCATTGTAGAGTTGCTAAATATTGTGTATACCCAAGCAAAATTTCTTCTGGTATTCTCAATACACATTCACTACCTTTTCTTGTTATCTAGGAGAATTTTATCATTTCAAAGAAAAAAAAAAGATCACTTTCAAATCTACCTGCATCTACAAGACAGCAGTGCATTTTGCCAAGCTTTTCTTTTTGCTCAAACTCATGATTTCAGTTCTAGTTGGCTTATTTCCTAACTGCAGCAAGGTCTTCCTATAAAATATTTTGTCTTAGTTATATATTCTCCTCCTGGACAAAACTACCTCTTTGCTGATATCCTCCTGTGTTCTTCCTGAGATGGAACCAACCTGGCTGCAAGAACACCACAGTGCCTGAAAAGGATCATTCCCAGGAAAAGAGACCAGCTCAAATTCAACTTAAACAAAACTGAAGTGACACTATACACTAAAGAAACCTCCACCCCAAAAATGGTTACTCTTGTAGATAGATGTAGATATCTATAGTGTCTAGGCAGTGAGGAGGGGGCCGGCCACTTTTCAGTGGTGGACAGCAATAGGACTAGAGGAAATGGTTACAAACTGAAGCATCGGAAGTTCCACAGGAACTTAAGGAGGCATTTCCTCACTGTGAGGGTGACAGAGCACTGGAACAGGCTGCCCAGAGAGGTTGTGGAGTCTCCTTCTTTGGAGATCTTTAAAACCCGCCTGGATGCCACCCTGAGCCATGTGCTCTAGGTGACCCTGTGTGTGCAGGGGAGTGGGACTAGATGACCTCTGAGGCCTTACGCATTCTATGATTCTGTATTAGAAATTCCTACCCTCTGAAGAAGTTTTCACATCACAGACAATTTTAAAGGGCAGCAAGAAGCATGCAGGGCAACAATGAAGTACACAAGTCAATCATTCATATGCCTAGCTCAGGTATCATCTCCACTAGAATATTCACATAGAATAAATCATGAAGTTCACCCGTCTACTATATATATCCAAAGTGTCCAAAAGAGGGACTTGAAGACACCAGGACAAGTGTGAGTCTTTCTAGAAGGACATTCATGACTTTAAACAGTTTTAGTGGCTAGCTTTTAGTAGATACAGAAGAATACAGTAGAGTTTCCCCTCCCAACAGACATCTTCTAAGATATTTTTCTATATCCTTAAGTCTAAGCTTTACTGCTTTCTGCAAGAATGTTATATTCTTAAACAGTCTACAAAGGACCAATAACAAAAAACTAACTCTCCTGATAAATATTGATCTACAGTGTTCAGTATACACAATTCATTTGTATAGTAATGGGTACTTTATGCAACTTTATCAATCCCAGTTCATATTTTCCAGCACTGGCTGAAATCCAGCTTTGAAGACCATAATTCTAGGCAAGACACTGCTTTTTAAAATACACAAAATATATTGCAACTGTAAAATGTACAAAATAAAGAACAGTATTTTATCTTTTTTCTTTATATACACCTCCCCCCTATATTTTCCTTTTGGCAGTTTAGTCTATTGTTATGAACTTTGTTTTTCCATACGTTTGTTTTCTTTATACAAGAAATTCAAAGACTAAAACTCCAGCATTTTCCTAGCTCACTTGGTCCTGAGGCAAACCCATCCAAACACTTGACATTGCTCAGCAGTTCGGTTGACTGCAGTTAGGTTTGGAAAGAGCAACCCACATATCTCCCATGTGGAGAGAAGATATTCCAGATATTCCCATCAGCCTCTGAGCAAGAGACAAACTGAGGTCAAAAGAAAAAGGCTGGCAGCTGAATTAGCATACAGCTTGTTAGCAGTTACACATTGGGACCGATCAGTGGCACAGAGTATAAGACACAGAAGCCACTCAGCAAATTAAATTTGCAAAAGGAAGCAAGTGAAAAGGAAGGAACCATAGTTAGTCTCCTAACCTTACCATTCCTTTATTTTAATACTATCTATTGTGAATCAAGCTCTGCAATTTAAATGGTTCCATTGACTATACAAATGTATAGCTTAATATGATCAAGTTGAAGATTAAAAGAAGTTGAGTTGCAAGTACTGAAATATTAGACAGTAAAAAGTAGAAAACAACAAAGCAAATATACAACTCCCCTATTCCAATGGACTTTGGGTTCTTGATTTTGCTCAGAGCACCAGTCCATCTGGCAGATTGATGCATTTTTTTTTTTTGCAACTGATAAAGGTGAAAAATAACCATCCCAAACCAACATGAATATTTTAAGCAGTTGAAGCAGTACTTGCCCATGCATCTTAGTTTCAATTCTTGACACTTACTGAAAAAATCTATAAAAGTTATTTTCACAACACCCTCCTGTCAGTTATTCTTAACTAAGCCTGCACAGTTATTGGTACTTGCTCTGACCTGTACAGGATTCATGTTCAAAGGGAAGCAAACAGCAGCAGCTACTGGCACTGAAACAGAAACAAGGAGTTCTTTCCAGGTTGCTAACTTTGCAGATGGCATCTACTCATCTGCAGCATTTTAATTATTGCCCTAGGACCCGTGGCAGCACGTGACCAGCAAAGGGCAGGAGAAGCCTCCTCATTTCCCCTCCGGAGGCTGCGTGCATCACGACACAGCGAGCTGTGCAGAGGGGGCCAAGGGGCTCTATCCAGTGCCCAGGGCATGCGTGGGGGCCGCACGCATGCGCGGGGGCCCGCACACATACACATGGCAGCCCCGTGCCCAGCGGGGCGCCCGCCCGCTTGCTCCAGCGGGTGCGTGAGTCAGCGCGGCCTCTGCAGAGCGGCCGGCGCAGCAGTTGCTAGGCTACCTCTCCTGCAACACACGAGTCGCACAAATCCGGTTTCCTCAGTGAAAAACCAGCATGGAGGCTTTGGAGTCTCAAAGTGGAAAAGCGCCTCTGCTTTGTTATAGAGAGTAACCTCGCGTTTGACCCTGCCAAATCTGACAAGACTGAGGAACAGAAGTTTGCGAGTGTTGCAGTGCTGCTAAAGATGGCCAAAGGGTTACATGCACAGTCTGCTGCCAGGGAGTAGGAGAGAGTGCAAGGCATTTGAATGAGCTCAAGCTTGCAAGATTAGAGCTTGAAAGAGGAAACTGCTGGAAGAATCAGCTGTGATAGTCTGAGCCAAAAATAGCCTGGGCAAAGAGACAGCTAAGGGCAGATTTGGTTGGGAAAAAGTCATCTATGGAAAAGGAACCTATTTCCATTAGACAGATTGCCACATTCACAAGCTTTAAGTCAACAGCTGACCATGGCACTGGACTGGCAGTGATTATGCTTGGGATATAAGTGAACAGAAAAGCTTGAACTGCAACACGTGAGGTAAGGAAAGCAGAATAGGAGACAGGATGCAGAGCATGCAAGGCCTATAACCTGTGTTGACTTAGAGGCTCTCTAAGGAGCACAGCAGCCTGTTGGAGCCCAGTGAAGAGAAAGGGAAGTCTAAGAGTATGAAGCAGGATCAATATAGTAACTGAGGAAAACACTGATTTGAATGGATTCCTGAATACATCTGTGTGTGGAAAATGCTAATTCATTCTTTATCACACATCTCCACAAAGCATCCCACACACCTCCATGTGCAGAATAAAGCCGTATCAAAAACAAACCAGAAAAAGCACTGTTCTTAACTATGCTTACTCCCTCTTCCGACTTGCAGGTACATAGTTGATTTCTTTGCAATATGACTAAGGAACTTTGTTCTCTTGAGTCTGGTAGTATTAGAACTATTTCCTAGCTCTGCTCTCCTGTTGTCTTCTTGCTGGATGCTTGAGATGGAGCTCATAGCAATAACCTCATCCTTAGAAGAGCAGAAAAGGAAGTAGAGACCTTTTCTTTGCAAACCCTCTTTGCTCTCCTAGGGCAGATCTCATTGTCCTTGCAGCTTTAGTCCTAAGAGTAACTAGGCCACCTCCCAGAAGCAAGAACAAAGTAGAAGCTTTGTTTATACTTAGATATTGGACTACAAGATCTGTTCTGCCCAGCTGAGGGTGATTAGATAGAAGCCCATGAACACATGCAGTTACAAGAACAGTTTCTGGCCCGTGGTTCCTTTTTCCCTTTTTGCTGTTGCCAGAGAAGTGGCTAGGGAGCACATGGACTTCTCTGGCAGTGCAAGCCTTGGCTATTGCTTAGGCAGGATGCCTTCTTTCCCCTCCACACTGGGCTTACTGCTTGTCACCTCTATACACATCTGGGTCCCTCCATGCTGCTCAGACCAGAGGTTAAGTTGGCTACAAATAAATTGGCAATTGATAAAATTTGTTTTCACATCCTTTTTTTCTGGATTACACAGAATATATTGCATACATGTTGTAATATGTACAAAAAGCAATGAACACAAACATACTTGAAATTGTCACAGAGAAGAACAAGGCAAAAAGCATGAGATCCACAGCACATCCCGCCAGAAAACCTGAAGTTGCATAGGCCAAAGTTGTTCATTTTGCTTTTCCTGTGGAGATGAATGCAGAAATATGGAATTGGCTTGACATTTGCTGGAAATGGAGCTGTATCATTAACAAGCATGAGCATTAGTATCCGTGTCCTGGGAACCTTCCCAAGCTCATTAAACTAGGCCTAGGACTTGCATAAACATTTGGATTTACTAAAAAGCATGTGTTTCAGTTGATGGGAAAGCACTAAGTGATGTCAGAGCTGGAGCCACTTCCCAGCTGCAGACATTGTCATTTGCATTTGAAAATAATGTTGTAAATAACACTATGTTACTGTTTTATGAGCAAATCTGTGATATTATTTCACCTACTGAAAAGTTGGGAAATCTGCCCAGCATGGAGAGAAACTATTTTGGTCTGAAATAGATCAAAAACTGGAGAGAGCTGTTTTTCCTTGGACAGCTGGTACCAGCTACAAGGATGGTAAAAATACAGCTTCTTTATTTTTGGAAGCAAACAGTTACTAGTCTGAAAGCTTGAAAAAGCAGAACTTGAAATCCCTAAATGTTCAGGTTCTGACCTCAGTTGTACCACATTTCTGTTAAAGCTGCTATAAGCCTTATTAACAAAACCTACTTAAACAGGTATTCCTGCCTGGCAAAGGATATTTTAATTGAATTAGAGATTTTAAAGAATAGAACACCTTAAGGAAATTCCACAGATCAAGAGGGAGATACCTAATCCTGAACTTTGAAAGTGATGAGTTTATCTGAAAGAAGGTGTGGAAATTGGATGACAGTTGAACAAGCAGCTCTCAATTGTTGGTTTATATAAGCAGAAAATAACAAAGTAGTGGGAGAACAAGAGCAATTAGAGGTTTAGGACATGAACACTGGAGTATCATAACAGATATTCAAGCTGTTCCACACAGACTAGAAATAGGCATCTGTTATCTATGGACCATGTATGTGGGTTGCAGACTAGCAGCTTTAGAGACAGCACATTTGACTGTGCAGAGCCAGCTTAGGCCCACAGAGCACATGAGCTTAGGCACCGTGCCATGCAAACAGCTCTGCTATAGCCATGGCCTGCTCCTGAGTACAGGCACTTCTGGTTTGCACCTGAGAGCTAACAAGGATAGACATTTCAGCTAGCACTAGGTGTGAACCACTCTGTAAATCCACTCAGATAGCTCTATATCATATTCTAACATATCCTTTAGTACCTAGAATACATCAAGCACCTCACAATGTGGGTAATGAAGAGTTGCTTGGGTATTTGATTCAAAGAAACAACCAGGCATGAATAGGTGGCTTGGAAAAAAGGTATCTCCACAGCACAAGGAGTTGGTCATTAAGCCTGAGTGACCAATTAGTACCACCTAGTAACTTCATAGCAGAGATGGAATTAAATTCCTTCCTCCAGAGTGACATCTCATCTTGCTTCAGCCTATTTCCATCACTCTCTACAACCCCTTTTCTATAAGATAGAGGGCATGTTTTCCCACAGACAGTGCTCCCTCAGCTATAACTGCAGCATCTCTAGCACAAAAAGGGTTGTGGAAGAAAAAATGAGTATAAACTCATTTTGTATATCATTCATGTTGCAGATATTTGCTGTTTTATAGACAGCTACATTGAATTTTAACCTGGATTTAACTTCTATTAAGTCTAGTTCTTCAGGAACGGTGTATCCAGTTGGGCTGAAATTTAGTCTCAGAAACCAATTGGTTTGCATTTTCAGACCGGACTCAATAGCATCTGAAAAACAGCATGCATTTTACATGTTGTCAAAGGTGGTAAATGGATGGAAAAATTCTGCCAAAGTAACAGCTGAAGCAGTAAGAGCTTTCAGGTCCTTACAACTCTATTTAACTGTATGCTTAGGAGCAGCTCATTAGGCAGCAAGCAACCATGTGAGGGGATGCCAAGGATTAAAGGAATCCCATTGTGATTTAGTGGTGGCTTTTGCCTGCTGCCTTCCAACTGACAGGGCCTTCCAAGCTCGAGGGGAAGTCCATGACAACTCAGCAGCAGCAATTTAACCAGGAGATTGGCAGAAATAGGGCCCGATTTGAATACAAGACTGCCCTGGCAATACTAATGGCAAGTCTAATTTGTGAATCCTCTTAGAACAAAGACTGTAGAAGTCCTTCATCTTTTCACACACATTCCTGGGTACACATTGAGATGGCTCCACCTTGTAGTTTTATGCATTTGTGGAGCCCATGTGAGCATCCATTGGAGTTAAGAAATTTGTGCTGCTAATTGTCACAGAACTGAACACAGACTCTCACTTTCCGAGTTCCTGATGACTGTTACAACCTGATGGACACACTCCTTATGGCTTAAATTGCCGGCTGCTGTAGTACAACAAGTGTTCAGTGCTGCAGACATTAACAGACTTGATGGGTGACATTCACAACCATTACTTTCTAGCTGGCATCCCCAGGACTTCCAGACTTTGCTGTCTCATCACAACATGGCTGTATGGGGGCATAGACACCTGCAGCATTTTAGTCTTTTCAGATAATCTAGTGTCTATTAGCCACAACTTTTTCAGATTGATAGAGTAGTGAAACAGCACTTAAATTATGAAAATTTTGCATTTTTCTTGCCTTCCACTCCTCCTTTGAAGAACTTCATAAACAAGTGCGATCAAAGTTATGAAGCTGTCCTACTGTTGCTATTCCATGCAGTCAGACACAAGTAAAGTTTTTTTGTCTGTTCTTAATAACATACTGTAATACTCCAAAGCAGCAATCCATACATAGAAGCCTTGATTACAGGTTAACTGCTCATATCAAGAGGGTAATTCTTAAAGCCCTATTAACATCTAAATTTCCAAGGTTTACAGTAGATGATACATACTGTAAAACAAAACTTAAGGAATATGAATCTGGGTGTGGAAGCTGGCTTGATTAGAAGCATTGAGCTGTCCTAGGGTCCTTACAGCTCCAGTCTCTGTTCCCTGACACGTTGATCTGTTAGGAATGTTAAGGGTTCAATCCCAGCATTGTGGAAAAAGTCTTTGCTAACTTGGCATTTCGGCTGCATGAACAGAATGCATCAATTTAATAAAGAGAGTAGTTTTGCAGAGACTGAAAAACAAAACCAAGTTTAAAGTTGTCCTAGAAAGGATAAGTTTTCACAGGCAATAAAACTACCTACAAAGTGAGGCAGCTACTCCAAGAAGGTGCAGGAGAGCTGCAGCTGGTAGTACAGTCCTGCTTACACACATTCTTCTTGGTTCCCATTTTCTTCAACTTTCCTGTTACCTAGATCTTTTTTCAAGGCAAAGATGGTTGATACTGTGGGACAGCTTATGCTGTTAAGAATTCACTAGAGAACTAGCAAGTGAAGTTAGTTTCCCAACTCAACCGCTCTTTCTGTTTTGAGATCTCTAGAGCCTTTTTTTCTGCTGTTTAATAGAGGTACCTAGAGTCTTAAAGTGTATGTACTCACACATATGTAAAATATAGATAAGAATACATTTTTCCTGTGAGAGCAAAATTCTTCTTCTGCAGCAGCACTAGCATAGATAAGTACTTCAGTATTAAAGAAGCCCATGGGTATAGCTTTGGTTGGTCAGATAAGTCAGGTATCCCTGAGACAAAATAGAATGTGATGGACAGTGTTGCTCTAGATCCTTATCTTCTGGGAGTAGAGTACCATGTATTGTAGATGCATGACAAAAATATGGCTTCTTGACTAAGAATCACCATTTTTACGTGGTAGATAAGGCAGTTCATAATTGTGTCTTCATGCTCCATAAATGTCATTTTATAGAATAATGATTCTTTGTCATTGATCCTGAAGTAGTCCTGCATTTGTACAGTTATCCCATGTTCTGTCTGAGCAGTGAAAGCTGTGCTTCAGCTGTGCTCTAGCAGTTTATTTTCATTTGGGAATTAACCCCAGGCACCTTCACACAGCACTTGAGTAAGGGCCAAGTCCTGCTGACTGTAGGATCAAGACAAATGCCCTATACCTACCATACCTTTTGAGACATTTCTATATTCTGAGTGCAATTGCAAAACATTCGTCTTGGCAAATTTACGAAAAGTGTATATAAAGCAACTCTAAACATACATTTCCACCAATCCTGTTTCACCTTTAACTGTTGGAGGAAGAACAGTCCAGTCTTGCTTTGGACCCAGGTTAATTGTTAATCATGAACATCTCCCCTTTGAGATGAAGGCATGATGCTGTGGGGCTTATTTCAATCAGTCCAGAACTGTGCTCACCCTATTCCCAAGTAAATTGGGGAGGACTCTGGGGCATGCAGTTTGTCCAGCAGGTTCAGAATTGCACTGCCTAGTGATTATGTCACCAAAATGAAAAACTGGGATTGTTTCTGCACTAGTTTCTAAAGCTTTTTACCTTCAAATAGTCTTGTAACTGAAGTTCATCACCATCAAAACCACTGTTTATAAAGTCAGGCTGTTTTGAGAATCAAGCTATTATGAAATAAATTTGAAGGTGAGAATTGCTTTCTAATTTTGTCTTCAGTTCATGCAGAGAAATAACTTTTGCTGTCTATTCTAAGGCTTAATTATCTGATGTGAAAGTGAACTGGTACGGAATGTACGGTAGACAGAACCCTGTCAAAAATATCAAGAGACAAAGCAACCTGAAACTGAACTCTTCAAGTAAGAAACAAAATAATCTGTTAGATGCCAAGTTTAAGTCTAGATGGAGTCAGTAGTTCATTTGTCTTCAGTGCTGTTGTTTAGCAAAGGAAAAATGGACTTCAGCAACCTCTGTATAACCTCTCCTACAGCAAAAGATATAAATCTGGAGGTGTTAATTGCTACAGAAGCAGAAACTGTCTTCATCCTTACTTCAACCCTAGACCCCCATCACCCACACATTTGGCCTGAATTTTCTTTTCACTTATAAATTCCTAGAAAAACTCTGGCAAGTTCTGCAGACCTCTAATCCCAGAGCCTGAAGGACTTTGACTCACTCAGTCTTCCTATGCCTGATTTACCCTGCACCACTATCAGGTTCATGATGCACAGCTCTCATCACATGCCAAGGCACTAAGGGTCTACACCAAACTACAGCATTGATTTACATGAGTCCACCATCCTCTCCACATCCTCTTTTGCCTCCCTTTTCTGTTCAGGTTCATACTTCTCCCTCTGTCTTAAGATAATCACAGTCCCAACATTCCAGCCAACACACCCTTTTTCTTTTGAGGAAGGCAATACAGATTGCATCTGGTTCTGCACACAAATATAATTCCTTCTGTCTAGGTAGAACCAGATTTGCTCTCCCAAGTGTCCAAGTTCTGTACTGCTCTTCCAGCCAGCTTCTCCAACCCTTAACTCAGATTCTTTACTTAGTGTTTTCTTTTGAACCAAACATGTGAGTACAAGTCCGCAAGCATGTACAAGACTCACATCCAGCTGGGAAGCACTGTGGTTCCACACCAGCAGGAAACTACGGTTTTTATTTGGATTTCCCATCTTGGCTTGCAAAGCTCTCACTTAAGGCTAGCAGCAGTCTACTCCATCAGACCAAAAGACAGCTCACAGGTATGGCATAGACTAAAATGCAATGCAAGTAAAGACCCAAAGTTGTCCAGCTCCTTTGAAGTTTCAATTTGGAACCATGTGGGTCTTCTGGGCCTGCATGAGAGCAGCATGGACCTCAAGGCAATCATTACATACTCCTACACAGTGGCCACAGTATGATGCCTGCTGAGTGAGTTTCCAGGAAAAAAAATGTGTTTCTGGCAAGCTCAACAAAGCCTGAAAACGACATCAAATGAGTCCCTGCAGATGGCAGCAGTACTTTAAGTTTCTGCACCTCAGCAAGGGACCTAGCCTAAGCTGAGCCAGAAAGCCTTGGTGGAGAGGAGTGTTTTTGCTAGTAGTCAGCAAGCTACAGATGCTTTTTTCAGTTTAAAGTTTTAGTATCTACCAAGTCGCAGAAAGGTGTTTGTGAACCTTGCAGAATCCCTCCTGCTTCCCACCCACTTTATCTCCATATCACACTGCAGGTGTTATTTCCTTCAAAACATTTTATATTCTTTAGGCTTGCAGCAGGGATTTGCTTTAGTCAGCCTGGAGTAGCACAACACAATAATACTTAGCAGCCAGTAGTGGCAAAGTTTTAATGAGTGTCTTTCTGATACAGAATAACTGGTTCTAAAGACAGCACATTAGTGAAATATTTATTCTTTGCACACAAACACAAAGAGGTTGGAAGCACTGCAAGTTACCTTGTAAGTTTTGCTGCTTTTATACCCTCTATTACCAATTGTAACATGCTATTGTTGTTACTAGCACTGCTATATGAATCTAACTATATCAAAATGCATTTAGGGCAAGAGAAGCACCACATTCTAGGCACAACACAGCACACAATAGCATGGCTAATCACTAAAGGGCTGTTTAGTTGCACTTAGGCAACATTCTAAGTACAGCAACTATCTGGAATCCAAAAACCAAGACCAAACAAACTTAATAGGCAGAATAAGTAAAACATGAACTATGTGCTCTGAGCTTCTGGCTGCGGTGTAGATTTCTCTAGAGCAATTTTGAAGCACTCAGACAGGACAGATGTGCTAGGTTGTTCAGAGGATCTATATCTTAAGCTGGAAGCTTATACCCACAGCAAGTCTGTTCCGCAAGCAAATAGGCATGTTTGAGCTTACTTTGCACTTGGCATTTTTGTTTCTGCTCCATTTCCTGTACTACTTATAATGGTACTGTTTAGTACCTTTATATAATAGAAATAGTACCTTTATATAATAGTACCTTTTAATGTTACTAATAGTATTTATAATTATTGCTGACTGCTTTTAAAAGTTATTCCAATAGCAGGGAAGTGATCCCTATAAAGCCTTTGGGATCTTCAAGATGAAAGGTGCTATGTAAATTGTTACCAGTTTCGCTGTTTAATACACTGTGAACTGATGAAAGACAGCAAGGGAAATGGCAGTTACCTCTCACCATAACATAAAATTTGCCTTAGGTGGGAACATTTTGTTTACTGAACACTTCATTCACCCCCAGTGGAAAACCAATGCTGGCATTTGCTGTTTTTATAAAAAAAACAAGTGAATGCTACAACTCTGACAGGCTGCTACCCCCTGATGGCTAAATAGCAAAGGCAAAATGTGAGAAAACTCTCCTGAAATAACTCCAGCCATCACCACCTAGTTCATCACATGGATTCATTCCTGCTATAGGTCTCCTTACCCTAAAGCACATCCCTGTGATTCTTCTCTCATTTCTAGACCTTTGCCAACTCTAGCATTCCCACTTTTCCTTTTTCAGCTGTGTAACTATAGAGGAGAGGAGAAAGGAGCAGAGGAGCTGTCCAAAGCTATTTACCATTCTACTACCAAGCTACTGAGTAAAGAGGATTTCCATAAAAAACACACTGAAGTTTGGATGCCTAGATGTGTAGGCAATCTGACTCGATTGTTTCTGCTTTGTTTCCATTCTGAAAGTCAGTGAGAATTGCACTATAGCTATTCTGATGGAAACATTCAGAACAGGCAGCAAAAAAAGAAAAGCAATTTTTGAGAAGAGATATGCTTGGAAACCTACATGAGACTAGTACAACTAGTAGACAACAATAGAAAATTCTGTTAGCATCTATGTATAACGACCAATTCGGGCAGTCTGAGTACTCTTGATAGATAGTTGTCTAGTACAGAATTAGGTGAACCATAAAATCTAAGACCCACTAAAAAGTAAAGCTTTGCTGCATTCAAGAAACAAACAGCTGCCAGAGCTGAAAATTAATCAGCAAGGATAAGAAGTGCAGTCTACTTAGATCAGGTGACTGGTCATATTGTGAAGGTCAGCTGATTGGGTAGGAAGAATAATAATTTTCTTCAAATATCACAACAAGTCACTCAAGAGGAAACAGAAATAGCCTCCACTGTCTCTGAAGAGACAGTTTCCTTTAATTCTGAGCAAGAAAAACATTGGCAAGTGTGCCCAGTAGCAGTGCAAGATCTGAAGGTATTCTTGTGAAATCACCTGTCAGTATGGCAAACTGATTAAACACAACAAGATCTGAGACTAACTTTTCAGAAACCTTAGCAGTCAAGTTCTGCAGACTGGTGTATGTGTATGGGCTTGGTTATTTGTGAATATTTATATGTATTATACTGATTAGGATGCACAGCAAGATAGCTGGGAACAGCCTCAAAAGGCACTGAACTCAGATGAGGTAAAGAGAAAAAGGAGAACAGGAATATACTTCAGGGCACAGCTTTTTACCTGTCATTTTCAGAGTTCTTAAAAGGGACCTCCCTACACTCAAATTGCAATTGCTTCTATGGATGACTAGCTCAGGCAGACAAATTAGTACATTTTGCCACAGATATTTTGAAAGCTATTTGTGGGAAGGAAACAGCAAGACAGGTAGAATGGTTGGTTTGAATTTCCTTTTAAATGATTGCATTTAAAATTTGTTTTGCTAGGTGCAGGTGCTATATATAGAATTAGTTTGAGCTAGTCCAAGAGCTGAACTATCAGCCAAAGAGTAACCTGACATGGGAATAAGAAAGAAAATCCCCTAAGATGTCCACAGGTTAAGTTTATAAGCCAAAAAGCACAGATGAGCCTGATACAGGCCATCTGGTATGCTAAAAAAGCCACAGATATTGTTGCAAGTAACCATGTCTGGTGGACAGAAACTTTGTGAAACAGCACGTGGCTTCTCACCAAGTACAGATACACAAATCCCACTGCTCGCCTCCTGGTCTTGAACTGCGCTTGAGTTCAAGCTTTGATTTCTGAGATCAGAGTTTTGACAGCCCATGGAAAGAGGAACAGGTTAAAATGCAGCTTGAATCCAAATTCTCAAGTGCAATAACATCTAAACCCAAAAATTTAATGGACATTCAACTTCCTTTTTAAAAGCTCTTCTTTCATTGTCCAAGGAAAGCTAGTCTGAACCATATAGTCAAATCACTACTCCTACTCTTGTCCACTAGTAAGCACCTTATTTCTACATATTTGTTGACTTGCACCAGCTCTTTTAAAACACAAATACTTGAGTATGTGTACCACTTTCTTTTGAAAGAAAATAAAGGCATGTAGAAAAAAGTGAACAAGTTAGAGAAGAATGGAAGCAAATGGCTGAAGTTTAGAGAAGGAGGTACTCAGCATGCTACAGTGACCGCTAATGCCAGGTTAGCCTGAAAGTTAAAAGTCTGGAAGGGGAGTGCTGCAGTACTTGCCATGCCGAGGGACTGACACAGGAATGAGCTGTTACCAGGACTTCCCAGCAGAGAGGCTATTACTGCACAACTGGGCACAGGGAGGTCGATTCACTTCCACCTTGCACCAAGCACAACTGCTAAAATAAAGCACTCGCACAAAATATTCTGCTGCTGAAGTCTCATTCAGCACTTCCCAACATAAGGAAGACTGAAAAGGAGGCCTGGGATAGGAAATGCACAAGTGTATTAAAATGCCACCAAGACTGGTGCAGCGGACAGTCAGGAAAACTGTCTGGAAGACCAGGAGGGAATGTGGTGCCAGAGATCTGAGCTGCCAGGTGTCCTGCTGCCACCTCCTAGCTGATCAGCTGCTCCTCCATGTCACTGCTGTCCCAGGGCTCTGGAGGGCTCAGTGCTCTTTTGGCAGCTGACAGCCCCTTCTGCTCCTGCTCTTTGCCAATTTCTCCTTTTAATGTCCTCTCACTTTCTCAGTCCTTTTCCATTTCCTTGCCAGTCCCAGGGATTTCCTCTTGGCTGCATTCCTTTCTCAGCTTTGCCCGCTACCCATGACTTTACTCTTCCTTTGACAATAGAATCATAGATCATAGAACAACTTCAGTCAAAGGGTTTCTGGATGTCATGTTCCACCTTACTCAAAACAAGGCTAATTTTCATACTGCTTCAGGCCTTGTCAAGTTTCCAGGGCTCAGATATCACACGCTATCCGGGCATGCAGTACAATATTTTATTTGTATTGCAAAATTTTTCTATCTATTCAGCATCTTCCATGCAGATGTGGCTCTTGTCTCTCATCCTTTCACTGTGTTTTCCTACAAAAGCTTTTGTTAGAAAGGCCTGATGCAATGTGAATAAAATATATAAAAAGCTTATATGAAGCACAGTAAGGAATGAGGATCCAAGTTTGCTTTGCACCATATAGCAGCCACCTGTAAAACATCTTCTGTTCTTAAAGCAAGAGAATATTTGTGTAAATCAATGGGATAAGCCAAATGGTTATGGAGAATAAGGAGTATAACAAAGTAATCTTTCCCTTTTCTAAAATTTACCTTGACCTTATATTTTAAGAAATAAGGCTATATTTTAATATAGATACTAAAATAATGGAAAACAATTATTGTATTATAATGCAGCCTACCAACACTAGTTTCAAATCTCTGCCACTACTGAAACTCCCTTCCCTCTAATTACTAGGTTTGGAGGCATTTAAGAGCTTCCTTAGCTGCTTATGAGATCCCAAGTGAAGCTATTCTATGGGATCTATTTGTCAGCTTTATTTTCTCCTCACAGTTTAGTTGTGAGGTCTGAGCCATGCTTGCTGAGATCCAGTAGACCTTTGCACCTACTTGCAGTTAGATGAGAACACACAAATATGCCATTGGTAAATACATAATAGTGGCTAATTATTGCAGCTTTTCCCCTCAGTGCTAGACTGGCAGTGTTCATCCTTCTTGAAGAAAACTTAAAATAAAATCTTCCTCAGCAAGCAGAGACCAAGGAATGAGCCTGCTGTCGAGACTCCAGCTTAAGAAGCATTTGCTGAACTCCCTACCCCTGCTAAGAGCTTGCCTGCAAGGGGAAGTTTAGCACTCATGGACATTTTGAACTGGCTCCTGGGATGGCTGTGGGCTTGGATAGCTCTAGGCTCGTACAGAACAGTTACTCCCTAATGCCCATTTTGATTATTTTAAGTACAGACAAACCACAGCAGCAGCTCAAGCAGAAGCAGCAACAGAAGTGCTGAAGTAAACAGGGTCCTGACAGCTGCTGGTGTTTTACACAGGAGATCACATAGCCCTGCTTGGAGCTGAGTTGCTCTAAGTGGGAGCTGCTGCCTGGAGCACTGTTTACAGCAGAACTCCCTGCTCTGAGGTGAACTGCTGTTGGCAACAATGGAAAAATAGAGTTAAAGTTAAATATCATTAGACATTGCTATAGAAAGGCTGTTTAAGAAAATTACAGTAGCACTTTCCACTTCTATGGAAATGCCATAATTTGGCAGTCAGGTTCCTACAGACTAGAAAGTGTTTAAGTTCAGTTATGTAACCTAAACTACTGCTTAAAGGGCCAGATAAACTGCATTTGGAGGATTGTTATCTACAGATATTTCAAAACAAGTTAATGGGTGCAAATGTCTAAGGGCTTCTTGCCAGTTTAACTTGTGAAAACCCTTTCCCATCCCTCAGTTCAATAAGCTTAATGAACTGCTGGAGCCAAACACCAGAAAAAAAAAAATGTACTACTACTAGGAACATCAGCTTCAGACTTTGTGCTTCACAAAAACATTTCAGAAGTTAGAGAGAAGCAATCCATTCCGACTTCCTATAGGCAACACCACAGGTCCAGACATTTGAAACCAGAGTTTTGTGGAAGTGGTACAATCAGACATAACACACTTTTTCTGGCAACATCTCTGCTGAGAACACATAGGACTTCATGCCATACAGATTTATTACACTCAAATTTTACCTCGCTTTTTCTCTGCTTCAATCAAAAATTCCCTATAACTGTCAAATCTTAAATGACAACAGCTTTGTTATACTTGAGATGCCTTCTGTCAGCTTGATCTAGTCCTAAAGCTCCCACAACTCTTAAATCTTACTCAAGACATAGACCTTAATTTTTATCTTTCCTGTCTGACCCCACACATTGTATTGTCTTGTCTAGGCTTCCTGGTCTTTATAGGTTTCTCGCAACTTATCTTTTGAATTTGGAGACATGACCTTCCCTCTATCACTTGTACCCATGTGTTCCCCAAGCACTGAACCCACCCCAGATACCATCATCTGAAGTTTGGTAGATGCACCAGTCCTCACTGACAACACAAATCAAAAGTCCATTTGCGAAACTAGCACATCTCCCAGCACCACAGCCCTTGTCAGACCATCAGACACTTCAAAGGAACAGCTTTAATGCAAGATGATGATACACAATTGGCATATTTCATCCGTTTTATTCCCTTCCTAGTGTGATGCTGTTCTGCCAACAAATTTTCCACCTTCTTAGTGTAGGACCACTAGCCTGAAGGTGAAATTCTGATCTCCTTGAAGTCCTAACATTGTACCTGCCCACTGCCAAGCTCTTCCAGTCAAAGGAGCTCAGAAAGCAGTAATTTGTCCAAGACTCTCAAGTGTGCTCTGGGCACACTCATATGCTACCTCTACATGAGTCACAGCCATGTCCTACCCTTGGCAAGTAGCCTGTGCCATTTAGGGATTTATGTTCTCAGGAGACAGGCACTAGTGCCATCACTATCTCCATTCACAGATGAGCTTCATCCAAGAGTTGTCCTGTCCTGACGCAGGCTGCTGCAGGGAACAGATACTTGTCAAAGGTTTAAGGCAGCAAATCTAATTCCTGATTTTTTTTTTTTTTTTTTTGATCAGGGCTGAAATATTTCATTTCAAAGTCAATTATTTTCATGGAATAATTTTAGAGGGTACTTAGATGTCTGCTACCAGCAATTAAGGTTAGTTGCTTAAATTCCTGATACCAAGGTATCTTGAAAGAGGACACATGAAAACCAGCAGTAGGAAGGGAAGGAGTTTGCGGCCCATAAAAAAATTTTGAAGATTCACCGAAAGTGTCCCATGAGAAGCATCACTGCATTGCATTTTGACATGATGAGAGTTAGTAAATGCCTTAGTGAGCATAAACTGTGATATTTTGCATCACCTATACACACCTCACTTGCTAGCAAAGCTTGCTCACATAAGTCTTAACTACTAGATAGTATTTGTAGCCTTACTAATTTCTAGTCAGAAGTAACTTCTACTAGGGTGCTATTGGAAGAGCCCTACAACAGTAGTCCATCAGTAGAAAAATTTGTAGATTTTTCCTCAGATCTTAGTGGGTTTGCACTACTCTGACATTTGTGCCTTGTAATAGCATGCATCTTTCAAGTTTATTGACTTCCTTTCAATTTCAAGGTGCCAAGAATTTCTAATGTAATAAATAGCATGGCTTAAAACTGTTCTGAAGAAAATGTTCTGATGACATAAAGCAATTGGTCAAAGTAAATACATTTCTGCACAAGGGGAATGCAAGTAGTCATTGCCACTCAGTGCTCTATTCCTGGCAGCAGAGATCGATTGGATGTATGTAGTTCTCATTAAAAGAGAAAAGTCAGGGCTTGGCTCTGTGACGTAAACCAAAATAAGGCAAAGAACTCAAGTGCCTAAATAATTGATTATCCAGTATAAATGAGATGTTGTTACTACAGCAAAAAAAGTAAAAGCCTGAAAAATAGTTCATGGTCAGGATAAGAAGGGTATCAAATAGTGCTATAATAAAGAAAAATTAGACTTAACATGGTATATTCATGTCCATGGGGAGTTTTTAAATCAAGAAAAGTTCTTTTCACAGAAGATAAAACATCAAGTTATTAGTTGTACAGACAAAAAAACTAATAAAGTTCAGCAGACCATTAGACAAAATCTGAGCAAGTTATTGCCACAGAGTATCTAAAAGCATCATTGCAAAGGAACCTTAAGTGCAAAGCCACAGAAAACAACCGAATGAGCTCCGCAAACCCATGGACTTATTTTATTGTAACACCCACAAAAGATAATCCATTTTCTAGCTCTGATCCTTTATACAGAATTATATTGATTGAACTAGTGCAAACACTGTACTTGGAGATGAGTTGAAATGAGTTAATCAAGATCTCACCTGCCTTTGTTGCAGTCTGGCCTATACAGGCTACTGAGGTTAGGTACACAAGATACTTTTAAAGTTATCTTACTGTTGAAGTGCTTTTTACTTATTCCAGCAATATCTTAATATATCTACTTCACTATTACTCACAGCTTGTCTGAAAAAAATAAAGCATCTACAATAGGATGTGAATAATGTACAACAGATTGGAGGATTTTTTTCTTTTTCTAAACCAAGGTTAATAAATTGTAACAGAGACTTAAGGAAAGCACTACTAACAAGAATAATTCTCATATATCCATTCATAATCAAAAGGAGACTAAATGGTATAGAAAACTATTCACAAAGTTTAAGACACCTATCCCTCAGTCAGAAATTTCAGCTCGTAGCAAGTGCCTGGTAAGACATCCTCATAAAAATTACATTACAGTATCTTTGTGATTTAGCAAAAAAGTCAGACAAACAAAGCTAACATTTGCCAGTTTGGGTTGCAGCGCAAATCATTCTATTTTTTTCTACACAATTATGCAGAAGATTTAAATATATACTGTGTTCTATACATTGACAAATAAAGACATATACAGGAGTTCCAGATACTTAAAAGCGCCATGCCTTAACACCCATACATATCAGTCAGCAGCATTTTCCAATTCATTTGGAATGGCAAAACATACCATGGGAGTCATCACACTGTCTTCCGTGCAACTTCCTTACCTTACCTGGCATAACATCTAGGTTTAAACAACCACTTCCATATTTCATACAACTGCCATCCATTTGCAGTCATCACAACTATTAACACAAAATACTCCCTTTTCAGCAAGGGAGCTGAGGCTGAAATTGCAGTAAAGCTGCTCCTTTTACAGCAGATAGGCCAGCCTGTCTTGGTACTAAGCTCAGCTTGGAGCAGGCTGCTCTTTCCAGGAGCATAAACCCAGAACAAATGTGACATCAAGGCAGGAGCTCCCCAAGAACGCCACAATACCTGAATGAGGAGAACCAGGACAGCCAGGGCCACCCGCAGTCCAGCAATCAGCAGCAACACAACCCAAAGCCAAGGCAGGGTCAAGAAGACACAGCACCAAAGAGGACAGGTGCCCCACACCTGAGCTTAAATGCAGCTCCAAGGCCAATTGTTGTGTTGCGTGTGGGTGGAGACCCCATGTGAGGCCAATCAGGGCAATTAAAGCCTGCTGTGCTCAGGGCCCTGATGAAATTCTGTATTGTTCTTTCTCTCGTTTCTGTGAAGAGGAAGGAGAGAATACAGGTTTATCTTCACATACATCTGAAGAAAGCTAATATAGCTTGTTCACAAAGTTTTGTGTAGCTTTAACAGAATCAACATTTTTAAGGTATTCTTCTCTAAAAACCTTCTTGACTGGTTTTGTTGTGCTAAACATCACAAGTGAAGAAAAATAATAAACGAATATAAGAAATTGCCCCATCCTATGCTTTGAAAGTGGTCTACTAAGCAGTAAGACTTGTATGCTGTGTAAGAAAATCAGGAATCTTTTCTGTGGCAGGCTTTATTGGTTCCACTGGCTGATGAAACTTTACTTCTTGAAATTATGAAGTTATTTTACTGTCAGGTATACGAATGAGAACGATGTATCTTTAGCAATTCTACATGGGGCTATTGTGATCATGTGTATTGCATTTTTTAAAACTTACTCAAAAGTTTTGTAGGAGCTCACAGGAAAGTTTACACTCCCACTGGTTTGTTTATTTTAACAGAATGTTTGCTGCCAGGTTTTCTCCTGCTTTGTAAGGCATTATGGCTGCTAATCGAGCTGGAGGTATAACACTAACTAGGCAACTTTGAGACACTCATGAAATCACATAAATGACCTTGAAAGGCTTCATGTAATGACTGCCACAATGTTCCTGTCTCACCAGAAGCTCCCTGTTTAGGGAGTTTTATTATGTTTTATCAAGTTTCATGGGCTGCATCTGTGGAGAACACTCTAACATCTGCAACTGCAAATTCAGCACTTTGCTTGCAAAAGAGGTAACAAGACTGCAAGGGGCTGTGTTGCACTAAACCTTATTAAGATTGTCAGGAGACACTGGCAACCAAAGCAAACTTAGGTTCTTGGACACAACAAGAAATGTCTTAGGCTGTGAAGTCGTTGACCTGATTTCAGGTAGTGACTGCTAGAAAATGAACTGGCTTTTGACAGCTTCCCTTCATCTAATCCCATGAAGGCTTGCATTGCACCAAGGAGAAGGCTGCATATTAATGGCCTGTTCATAATGCTGGCCAAGAAACCTGAGCTGTCTTTGTGTCAGCAATGAAAGATTTATCCAGAACAGCAGCTCCTCAGCTTTGACTTTGAAGGGCGTTATAAACAGGTGACAGAATCTTGAAATGCTGTTTTAAGATTCACGGTAAGGTATTTCCTAATAAGAGATCCACAATGCAAGGAAGGATATAGGATAGGTTTGCACAGACAGTAAGTTCCTGTCTGCTACAAAATGTTCTTCTAGCAATAGCTCAAAGGAACTTCAGAGGAAAGCAGAACACCCTTCTTTTGGCATGCAGGATTTCTCCCCAAATTAACAATCTGAATTAGAAATGTCAAGTGCTTGGTCTCGTAGGCTGGATATGAGGCACTTGGGATATTTAAATAGCCCACATAGCATAGTGAGAATTTTCATTCACTGAATAGAAAATTTTTAGCCTTGTCACTGACAAGATAATCTTTTAGATACAAACACATTATGAAGAGGCACTGTGTGCTCTTTCCAAAAGTGAAAACTGGATCAGACAGACAGTGAAATCTGTGAATCTCTTGTCCCTTATTCAGATAATTGGCTTATGTCTTTATGTATATATATCTATCTACCTATATGTTTCACTCTTCAATACTAAATTAAAAAGCAGTGATATTAAAGTAACATTGTGGTTGCAAAGTAAAGCCCTTAAACATCAGGAAATTTGAGAATTCAAGTTGATCTGATTTAGCGTAAGTGCATCTTCATTATGATGTAGATGTGATGACATAAGCATTCAAGTATAGATTTCAGTAACCTTTTTTTCTTCTTTTTCTGCTCAGCGTGCTTGCTATATTTAGGCTGACCCTAAAAGTCCCTTGTTTTCTACTGAAATATGCTGAATAGCAGTATGCATAAGTAAATCCCGCTGAAATACTGCTGTTAGCATAGGGGAGCTAGTGTCATTCCTGCAGCTGCCTGGCCCTGAATGCAGCCAGGATGCCCACGGAGCACCTGGCAAGGACCCAGGTACTGACAGAGTCACGGAGAGGAGCCCCTGAGGATGCTCTTTTGAAACCAACCAAAACTGGTCAGGGCTGGACACGCATAATCTGTTTTGCCAACCCTTTCCAGCTGCTTTGCAAGCAGAAAGCACTCCAGCTTTGCAAAGCCGAGATAAGAGCTCTTGCAGATAAAGGGGGCCCCAGGAAACACCACAGTGAGTCCTGCCTGTGCCTGCCACCCGTGCGTCCAGCAGCTCCCACCAGCAGCCCCTCCAGGCGCTTCCCAGGAATCTCCATGCAGTTTGGAGTGTAAGAAGTAAGTCCTTGGTTAAGTCTACCATGTTTAACCCTTCAAATATCGCGAGTGCCTCCCCAGGTTGGTATCTGACCCTCCTTGCCCACCTTGCAGCCACGCTGCCTACAGGAGAGCGCCGAACACACCAAGTTGGTGCTGCAGATTGCAACTATCCTAACTAAGATCAGCTAAAGCATCCAGTTCCCTCTAAATTGCACCCTCACTCTGAGAGGGAAAGACATTCAGAAGAGATCGGAAGCAAGAACCAATTAACTCCCTATCTCTGCTCAGCTTCAGTAACCACCAGCCTAGGATATATAAAGGCTCCCTATTCCACTGCAAGAACACAGAGGAAAACCCCTTGACCAAGCAAAAATCTCATTTTAAATTAATTATAAACATGCTGACTAGGTGATTCAGTTTTACTTCTCCAAGCAATGCCATATACTGTTTGCTTGCAAAATTGTAATTCATATGGATATCAGCAATAGTGACAATTATTTCTGAAGCAACAAACGGCATCTTCTCTACCACCATGGCAAGGGTGCTCCAGAATATAATATCATTAGAATTAAAATAGTAATACATTTGCCAACAATTTAAGGAAATGAAGAATAAGGAATAAGTATTTTTGAGGGAAGGTGAAACGATCAGTCAGCCCCAATTTGACTGGAGAGTCCTGCATATCTGCATGGAAAACACAGCTTCTAACCAAGCCGCTATGAAACCTGGTAGAGGAGCTCAGAAGAGAAGCCTTAAAATTACCAAATGAAGCTGCCTGCTGAACCTGTCTCTTCAGCTCCTCTGTTGCAGGCTCTCGCAATCTAAAGCATACACAATACTAAGGAAAATCAACATTGCAGTCATGCTTTTTCCATGACTGTGTCACTGTCTCCTGAAGTTAACATCTTATTTACACCACTGGTATTTCCTCTCCTCTTCATCTGTTGGCCTCCCATCCCTTTCTTCCTTTTCTAAGCAAAAACAAGCTCAATATATTTTAGATTGATGGTCATCTTTAATTTCCACCATTCATTTTATTGACTTTGAGCAAGCAATTATGAGATGAGTAAGAACCTACCCATAAAAGGATGACATTTAATTAACAAACAAACGTATTACATTTCCAGTGTGATAGGAAAAGACAAGAAAAGATTATAAAAGTAAAGATAAAAATCTGCTATGCAGTAGCACAACACCATGAGACATTATTACCTGGTATTTCCCAGCTGGTGAAATGCCCTCATGTGGTCATACTGCTACAACAGCAACTTTCTTCTTTTTCAGTCTGCTCTGCCACAAGAAGCTAAACATTTTTCTTTGAGACTAAGACTGGATTTAAAGCAGTTTCCAAAGATTTAAAATGTAGGTTTGCTCCCCAGAACCATGCTACAAGGAAAAAGATTGTTAATTTCAAAGTAGTTAGACTTGCTGTATAGATGCTCATAAATACACAAATACCAAGAACACAGTGGCATGTTATCATTTTTAACTAAATAAATTTTTGATGAAGGGATGTAAATTATATATCTGTGTATTGTATATCTGTGATTTATATCTCCCCCTCTATTGAATAATAAAAATGCAATTACTGTATTCCTGCTGGTCTACTCTATGTAACAGCTATTTTCTCAAATGCTTTATTGAGGCATCCTTGGAACTACATTCCAATTTTTTTCAAAAGAATACAAATATCTGATTACAGTAATAAAATATTAATAAATATTAATACATTCCAGCTCAAATTCTTACTTTCAGCCTCAATATTGCTCAATGCACTGCTAATGTTGAGTTGCACTCAACATTTCTTAAGGAAATATTGCATACCTAATGCTTATTTCATTCAAGTTTTGGACAAATGCTAACCTGCATTTTTTGAGCTAGTGGGTGGCTGGGCAAGATGCTGCTTGGTATATATCTTTACCATCACTAACCGATGGAGAAATATATGTATTTTGAATTTGTTTGACATCCTATATGTCTCCATTAGAATAACCCTACTTGTCCCACAGAAGCCGGACACGCAGCCCGGGAGCAGAGCTTGGAGCAACCCCCTCCTGTGCTCCCACAGCTGGTCCTGGGAAGCCTCTGCCCACTGCTCCTTCCCCTGGAGCAAGAGGAAGGCAAATAAAGGCAAACTACCCACTCCAGTGACACCCCAGGCCATCTGGGAAGGTCAGATGAGGGCAGCAGTGGTATATGCTATGGAGTGATGTAGTTGTTATATCATATTTAATTGCATGATGGCATAGATCTCTGGTGTTGGCTGTGAAAGATGCCTTAGCATGTGCAATGATTAGGCTTTCCGAGGGTAGAAAGTGTCCTCTTCCTCCTGTTACACTGGTCATAACACCAGAGCTTTCTCAAGGCACCTGAGCCCAGGGATGTTTGGGCATTGGGGCATTGGCACTGGGCTTGAGTGACAGTCCTGTGCTGCCCTTGCTTGGAAATACTGAAAATTTAGAAAGTTTCAGGCACTAGTAACTTTTTTTAAAATCAACTTTTATAGTATTGTGCATGTAATTGTTCCGAAATCTTTTAAACCCTTGTCTAATTAATAAAGAGGATGGGATTTTTACTGAAAATAAGAACGCACACTTGTTTTTTTTAGAATAAAGTACTTTGCCTTAAACAAAAATATGCTGGTAGGTTCTTCCTTGGTTTGAACTGGTAGTACACTAATATTACAGACAGAATCCAAATTTATTCAGGTAATGAAAAATCAATCATCCATCTTCATATACGTTCAGTCAGGCTAGGCATCACATCTCTGATTCACTGTCATTTATGCCAGAATTGAAGTCTCTGGATGCTCTTTCTGCAAGTATGCTGGATGATGCACAAACTGCATCTTATCTGCTGCTACAATTGTAGTTAAAATGATTTTAATTCCTTAAACACCTCAGAACATCATTTTCATTCTTTTCACTCTTTTATAATCTTATTCTGATCCTACCTCATCTTGTAGATTTTCTAGCAAAGATTATATGACTGGTTCAGTATAATGTAAAATTCAAAGCAGCAGTTTTCTGAGTTTCTTAAACTTGAAAATCTTCATGGGTAGGAATGATTGGAAGAATCAATACCTGAGGAGGAAGTATGAAAGCTATACATTAAGGACATATGAATGGCCAAGTGGCCAATGGCCAATGGCCAAGTGGCCAAGATCAAAAGTAATCTATCTACAGAAGGAGGTTTATTTTTTGCTCACCCATTTCTCCTTACACTAAGCCAATTAGAAGACAAGACCACCTGAAGAGCCCAGTCATGGAGCTTGTGCATAACCTAAGCTACCTGGTCTCATCAGGCTCCTCTGTGGACAAGGACAGGACAGTTAGTGAGGCCCAGAAGCCAGCAGGGAATTGGTCAGAGCACGTACAGGAAAGGAGCTCCTTGCCACAAGTCACATGCGTAGTAATTTCACTGTCTTGAGCTTCTCCCTGGCCCTATGTTTCTTCCATTTTGTAATTATCCTGCTTTCCACTATATACATACATATGGGCCCCTGCAGTAGGTTTCATCAGGTGTTGCTGTCCCTACAGCTCAGTGCTGTCGTTGCTGAACCTACACTGCTTTGACTCCTCACTGACAGTAAGTGGGTAATATATTTAGCATTGATACTCAGAGCATGCCAACACCTGATGAAATGTAGCCCTATGGAGTGTAACGAGGAGGACATTTTGGCCTTGCGCTGCATCAGCTTCTTCTCTTTGTTCACGTGCTTCTTGATTCTTTGCAAGTGTTCCTCAAGTGCGAGCAGGAGAGAACAGTTTCCTTCATTTGAGTCCTGGTTTTGCTAGAATGGATGCTGATCTCTTACAGATCAGATGTTCCCTTGTGTTAAATCACTAGGTGTGCTGATTGCAGATGTGCCAAGCGCTCCAGAAAGTCCTGCTTTTTCCTCTTAAGTTTGCTAAAGCTGAAAAACTGGAACACTATGTAGCTTTCACAATGACTTTTCCTGCTGACCAATTTGCAACATGATCTGTAAAAGCTAGTGGAAAAATATTCAATATTTAGTGGAAAATTATTAAAATATTTTAATAATTAATATTGGTTTTCTTTTGGCATTGCTAGCTGTAGTAGCTCAACTTGATCATTTTTGAGTGCTTTGCTCTGACACCAAAATGAGAAATAGGAAAGAAGAGTCTCATGCCTCTTTTACTGCACAACCAGAAAATACCCCACTGCCACGTTTCTTCTCTAACCCATTATAGCAGCTATGAGGTTCCATTGCCCGTGTGGGCAGAATGGCAGAAGCCACAATTTCAGGATGGGCTGAGGTTGGGAATATCATAACAATGCAAGTTGTCTTATGAGCTAAGATGCCACATTTTTCATAACATCAGTGGATGAGTAGAGCAGTCTGCACTTAATTCCTAGATGACTATGGTAACTGAATATTACTAAAGAAGAAATGTCCTTCTATAATTTTTTTACTACTTACACTGTTTTCAAGTAAAATGTAACAGTTTCACTATTGAACTAGAGCAAAAAGAATTTAATGAATGAACTTAAAGGATGAATGGAAGAGAGATGGATAAAAGCACTTGAACAAATTTGAACCAGGGCTTGCATGGCTTTGATTATGCCCTTCTAAAGAAGGGAAGTGCTCATTGAAGTTAATGAGTATTTTGGTTCCTTATCAACTTATGGATCAAAGCATAGATATAAACACAGCTGGTGTGTGTTCAGCCACATCTTATGCTGCTCAGCAAGTTACAGGATTTCATTTAATCAGGAGGTCTTACAAGGCGGATGTTTATGAGGTTAGTTTGAGTTTGATAAAGTAGCAGACATGAGTACTTCAGAATAAAAGTGTACACAGAACACATCTAAAGCTTGCATACAAAGAAGTGCTTTAAACAAAGAGGTAGATAACATTTCACAACATATTGTCATTCGTGTGAATTAAATAATAGATGTAATTATTTCCCATGGAAATAGCTTTCCAAGATAGAAGTGACTGTGGCTTGTTTTTACTCTTGCAAGATATTGCTTCCATTTTACAAATGAAATAATAATAATAATAATAATACAGATTAATCTTTGATGCCCATCTCAGCTTGCGATGTGTAACTCTTATTGGAACCCCCACAACACATATTTTAGTCCAGCAGGCTGCTTCACTTAAAATATCCTTCTGTCCCCCATTTGACATTTGTTTTAGGGGCAGGCAAAGCAAAGAGAATAGGAAAAAGCTGTCTCTAGTCCCAGCTAACAGTAAAAGACAGCAGTTTCCTGTCCCCAGGGGCTGAGGAGATCTCATATAAACCTAATGCATCTCTTGCACAAGGCTTGTCCAATTGGATTTATGCAATAAAGTAAAGAAGGAACTAAGGCATCAAAGGTGATGAAAACAAAATAAAATCCATCTGGTTGTGGTGATACGGGGGCGGCGGAGGAAAAGCGCATCAGCAACTGATGTGTAAAGAACTACAGCCACTTGATTTCTGATGAGAGCATTAGTTCAGTTTTCAGTTTAATCTAAGATGGAGATGCTGAGCTGAACTCTTTCCTAGGTAGGCAGACAAAAGTTCTCGTTCCCACAGGACCTCATAATAAAGAGGAAATTCATAATAAAGAAGAAATTCTGGTGAAATCTGTGGCTTTGCATGGAAGCAAAACCTGGTATAAGATTAGTCTCTTATGGCCAAGAGTGTATCAAACCATTTTTAATACTACCAGCAGCAGGTTGTGTAGTGAAATGTTCTGAATGGGAGCTTTGACTTTCAAGAGAACAGGAAAAGTTGTGCTGAGTGTTTGTGAAGATCTCATTCTTAGTTATTGGAGGAATGCCCCTCCAGTGCAAGGAACGATTTGCATTACATTGCACCTCTACCTCTTTATTACACTCCTCTAGATATATAGCTCTTGTTATCTTGCTAAGTTCCTATGAATCTGTACTAGGACTGATATTTTTAAGTAAAACTGCAAGCACTCCTTTTAGAAAATAATGCATGGCCTCAGAATGGCAGAAATGCACCAATTCTGTTCTTCCAGTACTTGCCCTGTCTAATGGGACCTTGTGACAAAATGCCATTGAATGTCTTGTGACAAGTATTAACATGAGAACACAAGCTCTATTAGATGCTTAGGAGTTGCTCCTCTAAGCTCTTCTGCCTAATGCAGAAAACTAAAGCAACAGTTACAGCTTCTTTATGGAAAAGTGAACTGGGTAAGAAAAGGATCTATGGTGTGAAAATGGAAAATAAGGATAGAACTTTATTTTAATATTTAATTTTATTTTTTCTCACTAAGAGTCCTTTATCCAGATCAAAATATGTTCATTTAGTTTTTAATCAAGAAATTTTACTTCCTGAGGGAAAAAAAAAGTTGCCTTCAAGCTACTGGGATTATGACTATGAATTTTCCTCTTTGGCCACCAGGTGATACTATAGCACAGCTTTTTCTTCCACAGCAATTGCAGTAGGCCAAAGAGCCACATGAGGACAGCAATTTTAGTCACATAACCACAAAGAATCATAATGCCACAGAAACTGAAATAGTTTATGTTCATTAATAGACTAGCAGATGCCTCTGTATAGAACTGCAGGTCATTGCCCTAGTGTAAGTCTTTATAAATAACACTGTACTTTCAGTGTAACTTCAATACATAAAGAAAAATAAATGTGTAGAATGGTTTGAGCAGAATGAAGTTCTAGCCAATCATCTCCATTTTATATTCTATGTAATGACATACCTAGATATCACCTTTGCATATATACATACACCTAAAGAATTTGGGGTTACTGCTGCAGATATAGGACTTAAAATACTAAGAAATAGCATTTGAAGAAGCTGATGTATGTTATTTCAGCAAAATGTGAAATTCAGAAAAATAATCTGAGGATTTCAGATCAGATTTGACAACCAGAATGAAACAAATGCTGAGGAATGAAGCTTAAAAAGATTATTTTCGGGAATTAGAATAGATGTGAAACATGTATGTGATGCATATTTTAGAATTCAAAAATGAATAAAACTTGTTTTGCAAGAAAATATTTGATATTAA
>JAUBOD010000150.1:206264-228689 GCA_032353885.1 Nothura maculosa
GCATTTGGTTCTGTGTGACATTAAATCCTAGATCAGCTGGCAGGACTGGAATCCTTTTTTCCAAAATGACACTCGGCTACTTTTTCTTCCTGACATCTCCTGCTTATTTTCTCTGTTTGGGCCCTTCTATGACAGAATAACAGGCAGAATTTCCCTGGGACTGTCTGCAAAACCAAATAAAAATTAAGTGCTGTGCTACATCGTGATCACATCACAGAGGGGCACTGTTGGCTTTGATTACAGTAACAGCCCTGGAAAATGGTCTAGTGTATAAAGGATCTATGTACACAGCTCTGCACCAGACAAACAAGCTGCTCTACTCTGACATGCAAGAGTATTGCAGAGCTAGACAGGAAAAAGTGATTGTTTTCTAATTCTAAAGCAACTGCTTTTACACAGAACTTCTCTGACCATTTGTGAAATTGCTTTGGAGATTTATTCACCGGGATCTAAGAGAGAATGACTGACCTTGCATATGTATAGAGACAACCCCAATGTGATTTTTATCAATCTGAATTAAGTTAGAGGCAGCAAATACCATCTCATTTACAAGTCCTGCTTCTCTCAGTTCTCAGGAGGCAAAACATGACACTGAACAAAATTGTGAGTTTTTTCCCCTCACTTCAAAATCATGAATGCTGCATGCAACCTAAGGCAGTAGATAATGATCTCAGTTACTGTAAATAAACATGGAGTGGAAAACAAAACAAAACAAAAACTCTGGTAGCTTCAACAGATTTATATTTGGTTGGTTCCACTTGGGTTCAACTATCACAAAACTTAGATTTGAAACTGGCAGATCGAGTAAATTAATGTGAAGATCCTGGTCACTGCCCCAGATAAAATTATAGTACTGGCCTCCTCTTAATGGTGTTCTTGCCAGCTAGTACTTTTGCCTTGAGTATTTTTTAAAATAGTCCTCTGAAGGCAATTAAAACAAAACAAAACAGACCAGAACAAACAGTTTGTACTCAGTAACCCAACACAAGCAGGGCTCCTTTCTGAGAAAGGATTAACAAAGAAGATAAAAAGCAGAATGAGACGACAATTAATGCTGTTATCAGAAAAGTCATCAGATTAACTTGGTGAGTCCTCTATTTAATGTGATATGCTGTAGATAGGCATTTGAAAGAACCTGTAGGAATTAGAAGTAAGCATTTTGAGCAGGGCTATGGAAATATAAAAGGCTGGTAAAGATTTGGACCACAGGTCAAACTTTACAGGACTGTGCTGCATTTCTAGCTGTGAGATATGTCACTTGGTCCCAGAAAAGAGCCTCTCTTTTCCTCTGTTCCCATCTCTTGCAGAACTTAGGCACGTGAAGCTTCCAGCAGACTAGTCAAGACTGAAGTGATAAACTGTTTCTATTTTGCAGATTTATGTGGAAATTAAGCAGCAAACTTCAACAAAATTAAATGAGCAGCCTGGGTCTGAGAGAAAGAAAAATTAATTTTCTTGTGGGCAAAGGAGCTGTGCTGGGAGTGTCCTTCTTGACGACAGCTACAAACTTCTTAGAAGTCATGGAACACCGGGTAACTAATGGTGAGTTTTAACAGAGGATGTAGTAGGGATTCCTGAAGAATTCCAACTAATTCATATAATAGGATTTGCTTGCTGGGAAGGTCACTCCAGTGAAAGGAATGAAGTGACATTAACTTGCGGAATTTTGTACAGTCCATAAGAAACAGAAAGTAAAACAATGAATAGGCAATAAAAATGGTGCAATACTAAAACTGACCGTCTTCTACAGCTCATATCAAGTGTGTACCAAGAAGATGGAAACAGTCCTAGACAAGATATCTGGTTAAAAAAGAAAAATAAACTCTTGCCAAAAGATGTCCTTTTCCTGTGCTTTATCTCTTAGCTTTGCTTAGCCAAAGCCCCTGAGCACACAAAAGAAAGGAGACCATGTTATTGTCATTCATCCCTCCACTTACTCCTTTAGTGCTGCCCTTAGCATTTTCCACCATTCCTTCCTGTCCTGCCTGTTCCTCTCCGCTTCCCCTGCTTGTTCTGCTCCTTTTGTGCCCTGCTCCCCACCAGGCCCCTGTTCTGCCTTTTGTTGTGTCCCGTGTTGTGTCCCTTGTGCCCGTGTGTGTGTGTGTGTGTGTGTGTGTGTGTGTCTGTGTTTGTGTCACCCCTCCTCCGCGGGCCTCCCCGGCTTCTGCTTCTTCTCCCTGTCCACCCGGCCACTTCCTGCCCCATGGGCCGCTCCGCCATGCGCAGCTGCTGCTCTTCCCGTCACCTCCACCACTCCCGCGGCTGCTCCAAAACACTTGTGACCAGCCCCACTTCCAAACAATGAGGCTTTGACCTCTTTCCCCTGGGAGAAGATTTCACAGCCAAACACGTCTTGCTGGCAGGAGCTTTTCCTGATATTCAGCCTGTTTCCCTTCTCCCATTGCTTCTACTTAAATCTCTTTATATTGAACTAGCAGCTCATGCCCCAGGCTAGGTGTTTATACCCCTCCTTTTCTGATTCAAGCAAAAGGAGGGCTCAAACACAGATAGTTAGGCCACAGTGAGCAGGGCACCCTCATAATGCACAGCGCTGTGCATCCAAGTAAGCAAGATCCTATCAAACCCACGAGGGACAGAACAAACACTTACCATAATGAAAAATAGGCCACGTGCCTTACAAAAATTCACCAAGGGCCAAATCTTGATCAGTTCTTATCCGTCTGAAAGAAGCATATTAATAGACAGCTGTGTCAACAGCCTAGGAGCCAGGGGCTGAGTGGATCCGAATTCCTGAAGGAGTTGGACAGTGATAGGAAATAGGTGCATGCGAGGGGCCCAAACTGAGTCAGGTCTGATGCAGAGAGGTTGGAGTCTGGAAGGGAGAGGGGCAAACATGAAGCTCGAAGGGAGTGCAAACCTGCAGGTGCTGATTCTTGGCCTCTCCAAAGGAAGGGGAGAAGCATGAAGGGAGAGGGGTGGGAGAAAGTTCAAGCTGCCTGGACACAGGCCAGGGGGGATGAGAGTGACCTACGGGAGGATAAAATGTGCTGAGTAGGGTGCCCCATGAACAGGCAGCAGTTGCACCCCTCCCAGGGGCTCATGAGAACAGACTGTAAAAGTGAGTCTTTGCAGTTGCCTAATGTCACACTTTAAGCACCATCTTAAAACACACTTTAAGCGAAAGAACTATCTTTTGGCCAAGTATCAAGAAATTGTCCCACAGAATGGAACTATTACTCATACTTCTAAGTCCAGTTTACAGTTTTTGAAGCAAGCAAGTTCATGTATGTCTTGATGGCTTATGTGAAATTAAAATGGTCGTCTACCTGCCCAAATACCATTCAGCCTCCTTCTTGCTCAGTTGAGTGAGGTGGTTCATAGAAAAGCATCACCAGATATAAAACAGGGAGCAGAATCCTACAGCTGGCCACAGGATAGGGAGCAGTGCGGAAGAAGAGAAGAGAGACCATGACTTGCCTTGTTGTCAGGGGCAAGGCATGAGCCCAGCTTAGCTACAGAAGGAATGGTGCTCTCAGCAGGCACCTTCTTCCTCTTCTCCTGTGTTTTAAAATGTGTTAAGCAATATGTACTCATTAGCGCATTGTAAGTGCTGTTCATTTTCTTAGTCTAGACAGGCCTTTCACGCAGACACGCCGATCCGCCTTGAGGTGTTTTGCCAGGCCAGACCTCAAAAGTGCTTCTCTGAAGCTCAAAAGACAACTTCAGATGGTGATACTGAATCTTATTCTTCACAATTAAAATAACTTTCACAGCAGCCAAAATAAGCCAAAGTGTTAGGACTACCAAAACAACAAATAGAGAGTACCCTCCTTATAAGGATACTGAACAGCATAACAGATCTCCTATAGTGTAAATCAACCTAGTTGCATCTACTTAATGAAGCTACAGCTGTTTATGGCAGCCAAAGACCAGCGTTAACATTTTTCCTGCTTTTGCATGTACCTAACCAACATTGCAACTTTCTTCCTTAATTTTTTTCCTGCCATTCTTATATTTTTCCCTTAGAGAGCTTCTTTAGACATAGCAAAGGCTGCTTTGTAATTTTTCTGTCTAGCCTCCTGTTTCCCTCTCTGCTCCCCCATGCAGTAATTTGTGAGGGAGGGGGGAAGGTAAATCAGAGCCACATGTTCCCTTTAAAAGCCTTAGATGAAGGGTAACAGTTGTACAATTTGCTGTGTGTTCACCAGGAACATTCAAAATGTCATGAAACATAGAGAATTAGTGCTGTACCAGGATGCTCCCTCTCACCTGAGCATGTAAAGCTCAGGGGAGCTGCTCCCATCAGTAAAGAGGCGGCTGAGTGGTGTGATGCATCTCAGTGCTTGAGGCCGAGGCCTTTCCCCATGATAAGCTGTGCCCTATTCAGCCCACTAATTGTGCTGTGCACTGATAAAGTGAGCAAAATAGGTAAGGCTCTGAAAACAGTCTGCCCAGGTATGTTACTGCTGTAGTGAAAAGACATGATTGGTTTTATTTCATTACTGGAAAAATAGAGGAAGTGTGGGGGGGGAAATCTGTTATTCAAGGGAACCATATCATACATGGAAATCTGAAAACAACATCTTGACTTAAAGAGTGTGTTTGTTTGTGTTTTTAATCTGGCTCCCTCACACTCTCTTGATCCCCTGTACTAAAGAGGGAGATGCACAACAGTTAAAAAGCTGGTTACATCCCACCGTGGGAGATATGGATGATTTTCACCAGCTCTAGTACACATTTCATTATTATTACTAGTTCAAAGAAATAAATCCTATATTAATGTCATGCCTTGGGACTTAGTCCACTGAGTCACAGCATTGCAGCTCAGGATTTATTCCGCTGAAGTCAAGAGCATCATTCTGAAATGATACTTGTGTAAGTGGAGAAAAAAAAAATCTGTTTTATTCTGGCTCTTTTATCAGGTTCCAGAGATGCTATTTAGCATTTTTCCTGCAGACTGACCATTAATCCACCTATCAGTAGGTGAAGACTACAAGACAAACTGACTCTTTAACTCTGCCTCTTGCCAGATATCTTTAGGAACTTTTTGTTTCATTACACACTTCAGTACCCATCTATTGAGGGTACATATGCACAAATACACACATGTCCTGTGCTCACATCCACACCTTGAAATGAGTTGGGTTCACAGCTCATTTTAGTGTTTCAGGCATTTTTGTATTAGAGTTGCTGGCCAGTGCTGGTTTTTAACACATTTGCTTAACACTGGTGTTCTCCTGGATATTTCAGCCAACCGTTATCAACAACCTTTAATGAAGAAATGTTTGAAGAGCACTTAGCAGTTCTGGATTTTTCAAATATTATTGTTAGCCCTTTTCAAAGATTAGGGCTTTTTCTGCCAAATTGAGAGTGTTAGAGGGACTTAAGTGCTTTTGAAATTAGTATTGCAGCATTTCATCCAGAGTCAATGCTGTTCATCTCAGAATGAAAGACTTGGTGAATGTTTTCTCACACCTTATATTAGACTGTGAGACCTGCAGGGGTCTTCTGAAACTACTAGAACTGATTATCAGTGAATGATACCTGGAGATACTTGCTTTGAAGACAAACAAAGCTCTTAGTCATACAGTACAATGTTTGTGTACTTCTCTCGAATGCTTCTATTGCCTATTCCAAATTTTGAACAAGACATCTCATGCTTTGCTGTAGGCCTTGTTTGACAGGAGGCATCTGAGCATAGAGTAAGGCTCATCCATGAAACTATCACCCTTTTAACAGAAAACTACAGTGTAAAGCTCAAGCTGGTATTTTTACCAGCTTGCTAACATAGTTACACCAGGTTACAACACAGTGAACTTGGCTATGAGCTGAAGGGACAGCAGGTGCTTTCATGACCATCAGCTACCCAACATAACCCAGCCTAACCATGAGGTTGCCATCTTTCTTTCTCTGAGGGACAAGCAAGCTCAGGTTATTTCATCATAATTCACTCTGTAAGAGTGTGTGCACAGGCGTCTCTGGTGCACTGGAAGTTTCACCATCCTTTGATGATTTAATGCGTCTGTACCCTGAGGACAGAAGTAGGTATTCTTGGTTTTCAGACACAACTTCTGATCTTTTTAAAACTCCCTTCTTTCCTTTCCACCTTGCTCCGTTAGCACAGGCTTTGATCAGGTGACGTGGCTCTGGGAAGCTTTCCCACTGTGCAGATAGTTACTCCGTTACCTCTGTTACTGTACATTTGTTTAATTAATTGCTCATTTTGTTCCTGAGCTGTTGTGCTGGCCTAGTGCACTTAAGGTATGCATGAGTGCCTAAAAGGTGACAAGGCTCCTAGAGATGACTCTGTCCCTTTCATTTATTTATAGAACTTGGGCACATGATCCCTTATTAATTCCAGGCACGGTTAGTTCAGCCTGGCTCGAGATAGTGGCATAGGCTCCAGGCCCTTGCAGCTGGCACTGACGGCACATTAGGCAATAGGCTCCACACTGCAGAGCAGGACTGATCGGAAAGACAATTAAATTTTACAAAGGATTTGAACTGTGGACCTGAAGGTGCACAGAAGCCCTAAGCCACTGTACATTCTTTCTTTAAATATTGTGACTGCTTAACAGAGGTAATGATGAGTGCTTCCATCAAGGCTTTTATTATTCCTCAAGAGGCCAAAATTTATCAGGATAGACTTTAAAATGAATTTGCAGTGCAGAAGTTATTAGAATCGATTTAATGAGCAGTTTCTTTCTTGCCCATCAGCAAGCCATGTATTAGGAGCTTCAACAACAGTACCTGAAATATGGCATTAGTATATGGGCTTAAATTTAAGCACTAGATTATGGCAAAATTTGGCATCCATTTCTTTTGGTGGCAAACAGCCTCAAGTGCTTGTGCTTATTGCTGAGCTGCCTTTCTAGCTGTGCCAATGTAGCTTCTACTGGCACCATGCCTTAAGAAGAACCAGGGTCACTTGCTTAGTCCATGAGGGTTGTTTTGGCCAATACTGCTGCTACAAGTACTCCTCACTGGACAGGGTCCTACAAGTCAGACCTCCTGGGTTCTTTGCTCTTTTCAGCCCAAAGGCAACTTCAAAGCTTGCCCAAGTTGACAGCTGGGGATTTCTAGGTAGACCTAGTCCACATTCCCTGTTCGTAGCATGGATTCAAGCTGGGATATTGTGGTGTGAGGATATGCTACACCCGGGTAAGATCAGTCTATAGAGCTTTTGCTAACATATACTTGAGGGAAGGGGATGAAAGGAGTTGACAAGAAGTTGTTCTCTATGGTAAAGCTGTGGGTTAAGGGAGTCCACTGAGGCTTAAACTCAAGTGCAGGCTACCTCAAGTCCAGTGCAGAGGATTTATTGTCCTGGACCCAGGCCCAAGACCTGCAGCTGTTCTGCTGTCTGCTTGAGTAGTCCAGGACCAACATTTTACCTGTAATTTGCTTTTCCCCATCTGCTAAACATCATACAGAAGCCTGTTCCGTGCTCTGGGCAAATATTGTATCTACTGTATTATAGGCAATGAGTGATGATGAGGCTGCTGGAAGACTTCCATAGAAAGGGGAGCTTCTTTTACGCTTCCCCCTACTCATCCTCACCACATTCCCCGTGGGTGCACATAGCTGAATCACGCAGTACTCATTTGTATCTCCTTGATGTTAAGCAGTGCTGTTTTCCAATACAAGAAAGGTTGTTGACTGTGTGTAATTTCTCTGAGGTGCTCAGATACCAGCCTGCTGAGCATGCTCTTGATAGATGAGATTAGATAAAGGAGTGAGATCAAATAGCAGTTTTCTGTTACTACCTTCCAGACAGTTGAGATGGAGCTCAGATACTTGTGATGGGCAACCTAGAAACACCTAAGAAAGATATGTCATTGAGAAGCAACTAAATAAACCATTTTCTTTCCCAACAATTGTCATTTACAGATGCTTTACCCCAACCTATTAAACTCTTCTCTGTTCCCAAGAGGCAGCAGTCTGGGTCTCAATAGGTGTAATATTTCTAGCTATTTCATCTGCCTGCAGTGGTTGCTAGCAAACTGCATTTAAAGTTAAGCAGGGTTGATTGCAAAATGAAAATTTGTACATGTTTAACTAAAAAAATAATTTGCAAAACTGGTATCTCTTTTTAAAATTAGCAAGTACAATGATTCTGATTTCCATGATCTCTGAAGGGACAATTAGAAAACTTGCAAAAAGGAAAAAAAACTTTTGTTAATAGGTTGAACCTAGTTATTTTTTGGTGAAGTAATCCTATGCCTTGGAAAAGATTTGGAATATATTTTGTCTCAGTGAGTGGACTTGACAGAATATAAGTAGTCAATAGGTTATTAGAGTTAAGCTCAGAACAGTGTCACTGCATGGGGATTTAAATCTCTCTCAGTGGCAACTGCCATCTAAATCTTTGTGAATAGATAGAAAAGGTCACAGGTTAGAGCTGCAGTGCAAAAGGATGCAAGTACTTCTAATAGCCCGGGAGACAGCTTTGCTCAGGGATGCTCAATGCTGAAGTGAGTAAGAGGAGATTTCTAAGCTCTCTCCTGTGGCATCACTGTTTCAGCAATCCAGGTGTCTTTTCCTTGGGGCAAGCTTCTGGCTGCCCTTGGCATCTCTGAAGGATCTCTTTGTGAGCTTGTGTTTAGGCCCTGGACCGATGCCCGGTTTTCAGATCCCGTCTACTTTGTGCTGCGAGGGGTGCCCTGTCTGACCCAGGCGTCTCTGTTCCACAGCGGGCTGAGACTACAGAGGCCTCGGCCAGCAGCTTCTCCGTTACCTCTCCGGTAACAGTCAGTTCTTCCGATGAGACGTGGTCTCCAGAAGTCCTGGCGAGGCGGTGTGCATTCCAGATTCCACTTCAATTATTCACGCGGGGACTGCGCGGAGGTATCTGCCCCTCAGATAGAGATAGACTCTCTCACTTTTCTTTTAAATAAGACATGCTGTCCTCTAACCACAGACAAAGGTCTCAAGAGCTGACATGTATTTACTCTAAGTGGGGTTCTTGATCCTGCTCTTCAAAAAAGGCAATCTCCTGAAATGATAAGGTATGAGGGGCAGCCCCCAAACCAGTTCTGGTAAAACACATAAGAAGAAATTTGCACCATTTCAAGAGATTTGGCAACTGAATAAAGACAAATCTCCCAGTCTTTCCCACATGTTTACAGGGAACTTGGGATCCATTTTTATTTTTTCTATTTTAAAAACAGAAGGACCTTATGTCTGTACAGTTGTTTTGTTGTGCTGAAGGATTCACTTTCTTTGACCCTGACGATCCAAACAGAACTGTTCAAAGTCTGATCCTGAGGATGCTGTTGATTGCTCGTGAAGTGTCCAAAGTGCTTTGCTCTTAGGCTCACTCATCTCGGAAGACAACAACTGGCATCACCCAAAGAGTAGCAGACAGCTCAGAGCAACACAGCTGGCAGCTGACATCTGGGGTTTCTAAATGGTCAGACAGAGAGTCTTTCTGGCCTACGAAGAATTAAGCAATAAAATAATTAGAGATGACATTTAGAAAGGGATTTTCCATTGTCGTCCCAGAACATCTCAGATTTCACTGATAAGTGGGGTGGTCTGACTGGCAGCCCAAGGGCCACACTTTGCCCACAGAAAATTCCTCTGCCTTGCTGGAAATGGGGAACAGCTGCTAGGGCTGCACACAAGGCCCAACAGCTGAATGACCCCTATGGTGCCTGTACATAATCAGTTATTTAAGCAGGACCTGCCACTGTTGCATGCATGTGATTTGAGAGATAGGCTGAGGGCAGAGGGATGCAAAGGGATTTGGCTAGAACCACTTGGAAAGGTTGCACTGCCCTAACCTGTAATTCTCACAGCTTGCGTGGGGGAGGATGCAGAGATTTTTTACAGTGGACTGGTAGGTCAGACAGGGTCAGCTGCACATTAGATCTGCCAGCTCCAGGATTCAAATTCTGCAAAACTGTTTAAGACACAAACAACCCGAGGGCATCGTGGATGCAAGAGCTAACAGTAACGGATGGTGCTTTTTCAGAGCACTAAGGTGCTGTCTGCACTGCTGAAGAGCAGGAACTATACGTTAGCTGAAAGAGTGGTGTACTTTTATACACAAAGACTAGTCTTATTAGGACTTAGTTTTGCCAAGCATCTCTGCAGCTACTGTGTGGGCCTTTAGCCTTCAGTTCATTGCCCGAATTAGATGACCAACACCATGGAGCAGCTGGCACACAGGAGCAAGATTCACATGATGGGTACAGGGAAAGCATGTGGGGATTCCTACCCCTCTCCATGACTTAAGCACTATCTGTGGCCTTGAGTTGGGTACGGTCAGGTACCTGGATGAGTGGGGATTTGTGGACTCAAATCTCACTACTAAGGGTAGGCATTCCTGCGGACACGTGTAGCTGCCCCTTTGGGCATGGACCTGCTGCTGCATCAGTGCTTGGCACGAAATACAGCAACTGTAGCCACTTTCCTACACAACAGCTGAAAGAGGAAACTGGTGTTTGCCTCCCACTCAGTGGCTAATGGGCAGCTTCCATGCCAGGCAGACGACGAGAAACGGGCGCAATGCACTTAAATCCTGGTACTGCACATCTGCTTCACAGCTCCACACGAGGTCTGCACGTTAAGAGTGGTGTAGAGGGGCCTCAGAGGATGAACTATGTGAAAATACTTCTATTTTCTACTTGCCGTGGTTGTGCAAAGGCCCTTCTCAAGTCCATTCCAACATCATTGTAGAAAAGATGTACTTTGAACAAAAGCATGTATAAGAAAACCTGGATATTTAGGACAACTTTCTTCAAATTTCTTGTCTTTCCAAGTCTGTGTCCAGCCAAGCCTTGTTGAGCTTGTGCAGAGAAAGTACAGACTTGCAGCACTTCATATATTACCTGATCACAGAACCTGAAGTCTCTTCTCACTTCCTTTTTGGCCTGATCTCTTAATACTCCAATTTAAACACAGTAGGTTTTCATGGTAGTTGTATAAGGGATTATCAGTATTAGCAACACAAAGTATCCAGAAATTGCAAGCAAATCCACAAAAGGGTATATTTGCCTTAAAATTCTGGTTTTTAAATGCAGTTAGTGTGAATGATTCTATCTGACATTTGCATTTCCATATTGAGACTTTTGCTTTCAAGCATTTCTCCTGCAATACCATGGTTTGCAAGAAAGTATAGGCCCAGGAGCTTGGCCTGCCAAAACCACTAGTTACCTTGGGACTTGCAATGTAATAGTATAATCTGACAGTATGGTACAGCTGCTTATAAGACTGTGCTGACTTTTAGTTTTGGGTGATAGAAAAATCTGAAGTGGTGCAAAAGTCTGTCAGAATAGGATGTCAGTTGACTTTTTGCAAAGGGGTAAAAGGTGGTGAAGTAGGAGTGGTCCCGTGATTTGCCTGTGTGATTCCCTACCTTGCCACATGCAACCTCAGGAAAGTCATTTGGCTTCTCCTGGCCTCATTTTCTTCCCATTGCAAAAGGTGGAGTATTTCCCCACCTCAGAGAGGTGTTAGGGAAATAGATACATTAAAAGCAATGAAATCAGATATTGTGGTTTTGAGAGCTTGGGTGGGAGCAGTAAGGTTTCTAAGATATGTTCTACAAGGTCAAAGACATAAAGAATCAAGATTGTACTGGATTCAACAAGGGAAATTATTATGCAAAAACTATTACAGAAAACTACAATATCAAGAGCTTATAAAGAAAGTTTGCTTATCTCTCTTCTTCAAGTGTGTTTCTCGCTGAAGATTGAAGCTGCATGAGCATCTTCAGTGAGGTATAAGGCAAAGCTGTTCAATTACTGCCAACTGCCAGGCCTTCAGTTCAGTTCAGTTCTCCCTCCCTCAGGGACAAACCCCAAAAAGGGTTAAAAAGCTGTTACCAGGTAAGACACACTAAGGAGTTGGCCTCACAATTTATCAAATGTAATGAGTTAGTAGGAAACCCCCTCCAGGTCTCGACTTGTGAAGCTGAATAGCCCTGCGTGTCTGCAGGGCCTCCGGAGCCGAGGCGCGATGCGGCAGCGACCCCCTCACACCGTTGGTGCCGACGCCGGCGGCCGCGGCTGCTCTGTAACCCGTAGCTGGAAGGGCTATATCCAAACGCAGCCGCAGGGCCGGGGCTCCGGGCTGTTACAACAACGCTGTTTAAGGCTGGCTCACAGCTTCCCTTGGACCTCTTGAGCTTCTTTCACTTTTTCCTCCAGGCTTGTGAGGCAGCCGAGTTACAAACATGATATAGATGTACCCAAAGTAGAACTAGATCATGTTTTCTAATCCACCCTCACAAGTTTCTGTGGGTTAGCAGCATGGTTCCACTTTTGACTCATCTCTAGAAATAAGCTTCCTTTCTTTCTGCCAAAAAAGGTGATCTGCACGCCAGTCTGACGCAAGGTAATTTGTCCTGTTTACATGATGACTTTGATAAGGTGTAGAGATTACTGCTCTTCCTCTACAATAAAATAACAGTTTGTTTGTGTGCTGTAATCCTGAGTGACGTGTTTTACTGTAAGAGCTTAAAGGCGACCATAACTTGTAGGGGAACCTTGGTCGTGAAGCTGAAGGGCACTTTAAATGTGCGGTTGGTGGCTTTGCCTCTAGCTCGCCTGCATCCCCAGCGCCGGCCCCTCTCGGCAGTCACCGATAAGGCTCCCAGAAACAAGGCCGCTGACTGACAGCTCATTAGAAGTTGCAGGAGCAGCAAAATGCGAGCCCAGGCCCTTGTCTTTCTGCCCGCCCTGCGCAGGAGGCAGCGGGCTGGTCAGCAGTGGCCTGAGCGGAACAAAGGCGGCGGGAGACGCGGCAGGAAAACAACATGAAATTTTAATGGTCTTCGAGAAAGGCCAGGTGTAATGGATCGGGGCCAAGGCCTCCCCTGCCCCCACGGCCCTGCTGCATGTATTTACTTTCTATATATAGGCACAGACCGAGAGTATAGATTGTGCCATGTGGCACGTACGCACACAAATTCAGAGCATCTGAACTTCTATACGCCAGAAAGTATTTGTCTGCAAATCCATGTATAAATAAAAGTTTCCAAGTATATACAGTGTTAATATATGTACTATTAGATGTCACAGCTCTAGTCTTAGATAAGGTCACATGTGGAGCCAAATTCACCCCTGTGGTGTCAGCCTGGCAAGTTTTACTGGGAATGTATTTGGCTTAATGCGTCTGCCTGTAGTTATATTTGTTTTTACAAATCCTGTTTATCCCTCGTGTAAGCATGCTCCTCGTATTTAGAAGATTTGTACCAGGCACAGGCCAACCCACCTTCAACCCGTGAACGAGTGTGGCTGTTTCTTTAGCATCCCTCAGGGGTCCTTCCAGCCGCCGATCCCCACTCCAGGCTACTTGCCCTTGGGACACCAAAAATCCTTCTCTCTGTGAAGGATTAGTGACAGCCCCCTCTGAAACCTCTGGTTGCTACATGCTGAGAAGAGTTCATAACAAATTAAAGCAAGGAAAATGAGCCTTCACCCTTTTTATGGAAGGTCATCTGACAATAACTTCAACTCATTTTTAGTAAAAACTTTTTCCATAGCTTTTTTTTTCTCCCTCCAAATTCCCCCTTTTCCATGCTGAAGGGCATTCTATTTAAGATATTTTTTCTTGGTGCCAAAGACCATGTTATTTGTATTCCTGTAAGTCATCTAGTCAGTCTTCTTGTGTAAGCATTCAGAAAAAGAATAGTAATTTGCTCTTCATGAATAGTCAAACACCAAGGATTCAAATTCATCTTCTGTAACTTTTCAGACTACTATATCAGCAAGGTTAGATTACATTTGTTTTGGTATTTTTAATACCAAATGAGTACATGAGTCCATGCAAAATCTTTTGTAGGATGCTTCTATATCTGGGAATGCCATGAAAGAAACACTGGACTTTAAGAAAAAACTTCTAAAAGAACATACAGGTGGTTTGCAACACGTGCCAACAGGGTATTTGAGACTAGAAACTCTCACATCCTGCTAGAATTTAGGTGGTTTCTGTTTGCATAAGAAGTTTACTGACTGAGGACAGACAACATTTTGTAACATGAATAAACTGAGACAATAGCCATTATTATGGCACGGTATTTATTGATAAAACCTCAGTCCATGACCTCAAGTCTTCAGTAAGCATAAATTAATATGAACTCCTTTTAAGCTGAGAGTGTTACATGGGCATAAAAATGGGATAAGCAAGCATATAATCTAGAGTTCAATTTCAAAGAAAGATAAACCACTATAATACCTATATAATGTTATAATAAAATATTAATATTTTTCACTTTAATATGTTTTCAGATCTCAAAGTTATAAGGGTAATGTGTGAAAGTACATCTTTATTTCAGCAGTAGAAACTCTTGAGTGCTGAAACAGGCAAGGTGATTTGCCTAAGAGTTAGCTGTGAGTGAGCCTTTGTTACTTCTGTCAGGCTTCTGCTTGTGTTAAATCTAATTTTGCTTTCATTTAAACATGAACTCCCATCCAACTCTTAAAAAAAACCTCCAAAGGGCTATCCAGTATAACACATACCAAAGAACTCGAGTCTCTATGTACCCAGATCAACTAATTTCGCCAGAGGTTTGGAAGCGGGCTGCTCTGCAGCTGTATTCGAAGATCTGTACATGCACATGCATCGAATGCCCTTTCCAAAATGGATATTCCAGCTATAGCTCCGAGCCAGTACCCAGGCAGGTAGATGTAACCTTTCTCCTACCCTGATACCTCCCCCTTTGCTCAGTAGCTGCTCCCTAGTTACAGTGAAATGGAGGAAATACTGAATAAAGCTGCTCATTCTTTGGGGCCGCTGCTGCGGAGGCTTCCCGAGCCACGCGGCACAAATAGTCCTTGGGGAACAATGCGCTGCTTTATGGAAAGCCCCCTGCACAATAACACGGGGTCCGTGGGCTGTGGAGACACTCTGCCCAGGTTGCATTGCCTGTTCTTGTGGGAGCAACCTCGGCAGCCCCGTTGCTGTGTGTGCCGGGCAGAGGTTGGATAAAGGGACATGGCAGAAGGGAGAGGCAGCTCCTTTGGGCGCTACCACCCAGCCCCTCATCACTCCTGTGCGTGGCAGTTGGTGCTAGTGTGGGGAAATAGATACTGAAATAACAGATGTTCAAGGAAAACATGGATAGAAACGACCTAGTTGTCCGACCTGGTGAGCGGGAGGCCAGGTAGCATCTCGGAATCAGAAAAGGGCAGACCAGGTATCTGTCTCAGCTTGCCTGTCGATAAAACAGAGCCCAGGCTTACCCTCCTGCTCCATTACCATACACCTTCCTGTGCCATTACCATAACAATATGCTGGTAAAGTGCTTTGACAATGGTGGCAGTGAGCACCAACTACCATCAGGGAGGTTCTGAGAAAGAAAAACTACCATTAAACTTGTAGCAAGAGAGAAGGAAAGGGAAAGAAGAATACGAAAGCTAATTTAACCAGAGGAGTCCTTCTGGTTAGTCCCCAGGGAAGGGCAGCGATGAATCAGGTCAGGTGCTGGCCTGGCAGCGCCAGTGGGAAGCCACGGTACTTCCCCAAAGGGGAACAAACACATCGTGAGTCATAGAAGCAGCAGGAGAGGTGGCTGCTCTGCTCTTGCCACTTCCACCCTCCCTCACCTTCTACAGACTGTCACCAAGTAGGATCCCAAGCTCTCCAACAGCTGAACGGCTTCCTCTGCTTTGGTTTCTCCCCTTTTCTCTGCCTTCTGCCCCTGTGATTCCTCTGAAACCAGCAGTTAGCTGCTGTCCATCAAAAACCTCTACAAAAGCTTTAATTGCTTCAGGTTCATTGGTACCAAGTCAGCTCTCGACCTTCCTATTTTCTTTTTGCAAAGAGTCTTTGCAAAGAAAAAAAAAAAAAGAAAAAAAATCACTACATTTAACTCAAACCAGAAATTCTGAGCAGCATTTTAAAATACAGGGCAACGCTCAGACAAGGCTTTGGCACCCAAGGTACATACAGGCGTTTGAGAACATGACCCTTTGGGATCTGACACATTCCAATAAAGTAGCTCTTGTAATGAAGGGTGCAATTTTTCAGTTATAAACTGCTTTTTCCATGGAATTTTTTTGAAACTACTATGTTTGTGTCTTCCTCTAAAAAGCAGCATTCCTATACTTAGCTGTTTTTTTTTATTCCAGGCTGCCCTATTTTAGGTGAGCACTCCCCCTAATTTTTCTTTTCTTTTCACAAAAATAGATTGTTTAAAAAATTGGAAACAAATACAGAAAATCAGTCCAGACTCCACGTGTTCCATTATGAGTTTTTCACTTGTGTCAATCTGCTCTGTATTTGTATACTACCAGCAGCAGGCAGTGAGGAAGTTTGGAGGAACATAATCTTCCTTTAACAGAATGGACAAAAATAATATTTGTCATTTGCTGGCACTCTTGAAAGGAACTCAGTATGTTTTTCAGTCAAGTATTATTCACCTTGCACACCTGAAGAATCTGAACCAGAAAGCAATTAAGTGACTTCTATTGTACTATTATGTCCTTGGCAGACCCAGGAATACAACCATCATTTTCTAATTTCCCCACACCCTGCAGTTCAGGTGATTTCTTCTGCCTTTTTAGCAGTGGGTGACCTGTTAAATTTTCATGATGGAGCTACAAAAATGAAAAATAAATAAATAAAGAATGTAAGAAAGCAGCGATGGACTAAATCTCCAGATTTAAGGAGAGTCTTTACAGTGGTTTTGTAAGAAGATCTCATCTATCTCTTTAATAAATAAAGAATTTGGGTGACACAAGACCTTCTAGTCTCCAATGGAGGACATTTTCCCCCGGGGAACCTGAAGCTCGGTTATTAAAAATGAAAATCTGTCTCAGCCTTTCAACTCAGTTCTTGGAAACACCAGCTGTTAAAAAGGGGAGAGGAGGAGAGGAGCCAAACCGGCTGCGGCTCCATAGGCAGATCCAGCTTTCCTGCAATCCTAGTGCTAGGACAGCAACATCCGACCACGCCGAGGAGGACAGGTGAGCTCTGATGTGTGTTACTTATCACACGGAAAACCCTGGGTCTCCTTGCAAGTGCCAGCTACAAGAAGTGCTGAACTGCACATGCAGAACTCAAACCCAAAGCAAACCTTCTTCCCGGGACTGTCTGGTGCAAGTTTCCTTATTCTCCTCAGGCTCATGTGGGAAAAGAGCTTTTGTAAGCAGGGGAAGTACTGGGATGGATTCATGACTCGCTGGGTGCAAACATTCCTTCAGCAATGTTGTAAAGCTTTCTCTTTTGGCATTTCTTTCTCAGACTTATCTTATAGGCTTTGAGATTTGTTAGAAAGTTGATTGCTTTTTTTCCTTAGCAGAACTGCAAAGTTTCTCCCTCCTAGTTTTACAGGAATTTGTGGATGATTTGCCATTGAATTCACTGGGAGAAGAATCTGGTCTTCTTTTTTTATCTTAGCCCTAATGAGTATGCATGTATGCATTTACAATGGATACAGTATAAATAAAATCAAGAGGAAAATTTTCTGTATCTGCCAATGGAAACAGATTATCTTGCTTTCACAACAATGTTTAACTTTGGACTTATATAAAAAAAACTCAAATGTGAGTTTTTATTAAAACCAGTAAATGAAGAAAATAGACAAACGTCAACAAGTATTTTATGAGTATCCTACTGGCTGTGAAACAAAGGACATAGATTTACATACAAAAATAAGAGAATTACTTAAAACTTAAAAAAATCCCCAAAGTTATTAAAGACAGAGACTCTCCTGAAAGGTATTCTGAGCTGAATATTTAACATCTTGTATGCTCTTCTTAAAACTGGAAGGAAAACCTGGGACTGGAACAACAATATAAAGCTCCTTCAATGTTCTTTCTATATTTTCTTAAAGAAGTAGATAAAAATGTCAAGCAGTTGGCAGATTTGAGAACTAGATGTTCCTTTTGAATTATTGGCACAATCGGGTAATTCTGGTTGTATTCCCAGTTTTTCTTTCTAAATTCACTTTGAATTTTATTGCACCTAGGGCTTAATGCTCCACTGTGCTGAACACCGCCAAAAGTCCCATATTACAGTAGGAAACATAAACACTCAGCACCAGGGGTCAAGTTTCTCTGCTTTATCTTCGCGTTTATGATAGTCGAGCTCTATTTTTCCACCATTTTCCATCCAAATATGAATGTTTTTGAGGTCAAATCTCAAGAAGTAACATTGAGCAGTTACCCAAGGAAATGCAATACACTGAGCAGGTTCCAAGTGTGCCGTCTTTGACAGAGGCCAATAGCAGATGCTTAGAGAAACAGCACCGAGAACATGCAATGCACTGACACGACTTTCTGCTTCTGTGGGGTGGGGATGATAATGTATCTTTATGCAGTGCATTTTATTTTATTAGGACCTCATTCTGCAAAGACTTCTCTATTTTATATCCTGTGAGTAGCACCGGGAATAATCAAAAAGAAGGGAATTTAGAATCTGTGTATCTGCTCCAGCATAGGCTTTATTACTGCTGTTAACTGAAAAAAAACACAATGGAAAATTTGACTGGGGAATTTTTTTTAAAAAAATATAATAAAAATGTATCGCTTGGATACTTTAAACACATTATTTCAAAGGGAAGATTCTTCACTCCGATGTCAGTCTTTTCTGAAGGATATCTAGTCAGGGAATTGAAAAGCCAGGGTGGAGAGTGCGGAGTCAGACCCCAGGGAGAGGTGGCACCTAGCGGCACAGCAGCCTCCCCGGCGCTGATACGGAGCAGAGGCCGCATCCTTGACGGAGCAGAGGCCGCATCCTGCAAGGCCCTGCATGTTCCTGGTGAGTCCTGCGCTTCCTCAGCGCCTGTTACAAGTAACACTCCAAATGCACGTGGCATTTTCAAGCCTGATTTTACTCCTCTGAAACCAGCTTGCCTTTGGCAAGGAGCAGATCAGGCCTTGACAGAGTAAGGCTCCAACTCCGTTAACATTGTATGAGTATCTCAATTTAGTATCTGGTAGAGTCTCCTTACGAAATCACAGCAGGAGAGTCAAAAGTCTGAGTGATTTTATACTGTAGAAGTGGCTCGAGAACACGTGACAAAGGTTGAAGCAAACTCTTATGAAGTGAGATGGGAAAAAAACAAAGGAGAGAGTGTGGAAGAATGAAATCAGAAGGTAAAGACAGCCAATGGAAGAAAGCCAGAGACGAGAAAAAAATGAGTGAATTTAACATTACCAATAAAATGCATGTGAACAAATACTTTTTCTGGTCCCAGTTTGGGGAGTTTTTTATAGAAGGGAAGAGAAATCTTCCTGGGAACTTTCCCTTAATCACTACCATGCTACAGAAAGTCTGTTCTGGGCAAAGTCTCTGAAGAATTGGGCAATTCCATATAGAAAGTGAAACTGTACAGAAAGCCTTTGTTGGAAGAGGGAAAGGAAAGAACGAACAGGCAGGGAGAAAAACATCAGTACGACTCCATCCTAGAAGAGCATGTTCAGTGACATGCACAAATGTTCCCACCTCGACCCCAATTGTTAGCGTTTCACACAACCGTTTGCCTTTAAGGCCATCAGTGAGTTTGCATTAGTGAGAGCAGAAGCACTGAGGGGAAAATGCAGACTCCTGCCTATGAAGCTTGCAGCAAAAAGCAGGTACAGCACCCTGAGCAGGGACAAAGCATTTGCCCAAGACATTCCCATGGGCTGGGGAGAGAAAACAGGAAAAAAAAAGAAAAAGAGAAAGAAGCAGCCAGCCCAGCACCAGTAAGTCTTCCTAAAATGTGCTTCCTTTGGAAGAAAACCCCAATGGCAACATCCTTTCCGAGCTCACATATCCTCAAGAAGTGAGTCTGCTCTCGAGTAACACGCAGCAGTTTTTCCTATCAGCAGCTCACGGTGAACCCAGCGAACCCTTCAGCCCCAGCGAAGGCCAACTTTCTCTGCAAGGTTAGCTCGTGCAAGGAATGTGCATGAGGGGCAAAACCTGAAATTCAAGCTGGGCTTTCTCTGCCTCATACAACGGTAAAATGCTTCTGCGGTGACAGAGCGCAGTTGGTAAATTCTGCTGATGAATTCTGTGACGAATACAGTTATTTTCCTAACCTAAGCACCCAGTAAGGATTGAGCCCCCTGGAAAAAAAAACATCAACTTGCTCAAATGTTCTTAAGATAACAAAATAAGCATAATCAACATCGAGTGTTTTCCTTGTTTATACTTTGTTTTATGATCCATTAAGCTACTCTCTAGTCCCCTATTCCAGCCCTGAGAGCTAGAAAAATAGAAATGAAAACTGAGATCGTGACACACGCTCTGGGTTCCAACAGGGGGGCTTTGAGGCAGACTGCCCCCCACAAGTCACGCTGGCCTGTGTGGGGTTCAGGAGCCCACCCAGGCAGGGAAGCTTGCAAGACCTAAGACTACAATATACTCTTCAGTTACAGAACAATGCTGACAACAGCTTTTCATCAGTGAAATAGGAAGAAAGAGTTCTGAAGATACATCGGGGATATGTACGTGAGGCTAAGAAAATGAAAGCAGCAATTTTGTTCCCCAGTCTTTCAAGCAGGACAGCGGGCTAGCGTACAGGTTATGGGCTGGTGTGGTATCTCCCTCCTGGGTGTCACTGGGAGACTAGTGCACATGATTTTAGGTGAATCTCTTGAATAAAAGTACAGTAATGAGCAAAACGGGCTGGCAGAGGCTCTGTCTCTGGGGCTGCAGTTCCCAGGTAGGAGGCTCGTCTCGTGCTGCTTTGGGAGCTCTCTCACACAGAGGTCGGGCTATAACTTGCCCTCAGTTCACAATTTTCCATTTCAGACTCGCTGTCTCTGTCTTGGTTTCGGTCTATTTACTCGGAGCCATTTCTTAACAATGTCTAATTTCCTCAAGGAATCCCTCTGAGTCCCTCTCTTAGAAGCACTGCCATATCTTTTTTTTTAATCACTGAGAGGCACAAATATCCTTCCTGAGCTCTTTTGCCATCCAGCCTGATTATATACCTAGATTGGAGTTTCCATACATTCTCTGCACAGTAGGAGCTCCCCAAACGCAGCCTCTGGGGATATAAAGTGTGGCCCCAACTGCAGCTCACCAGGACGAAAACAAAGCTGACCAGGTACTGCTTTTATTGTTAATGAGCCTAACCAGCAGGCAATTATTACTTAGTCTGGAAGACATAAGCTGTTGGAATTGTCAGGCATTCACTTTTTATTTACGGCAATGCACAATCAAATCCGAAGCAGCCCTCTGGCGCCTGGCATTTTGCCATTGCCTGACCATCAGTGTCCCTGATGTGAACATCCTGAACACAGAATATGGCTTTTTGGCACTTTTTTTTTTTCATAGTATTCCCATTTTCTCCAACTCCCTGCGCTATCGAAAGCGGACCATCAGCCTTAAGTAACTTCAACCTGAAGCTGCTTGCTGCAAATGAGAGAAACCAGTTCTGTTTCTTTCTCAGCTGATGTGCAAGTCAGACATGCCCTGGTCTCCTGGCATAGAGAAAAAGCTCAACCCTTCTTCATACAGCTAAAATTGGAGATGCGAGCCCTGCAGCAGGAGCCATAGGGAGACCAGTCCCTGGAGAGGCAGCACCTCATGGGGCTGTTGGTCTCCTGGGGACACCGACATAGGGAATCACGGTGACTCCGCAGCCTCTTAGCGGGCAGGCTCGGCCACAGCCCTGGGTTTGTTTCCCTTTTTAATCTTCCTTTTAAGCATGGACTGGCCAGGAGCGGCCTTGCGGGGCCTGAAAGCAGCCTCTGCTGCCACCACTGCCCTCGCTGGGCAGAGGACGCGCGGGGCGCCCAGCGCGTCCCCGTCACCAACAAACAAGGTGGTGGAGCAGGAGCCGCCCCGCCCCGCGCGCGCTCCCCGCGTCGCCATTGGCCGCCGCCTGCGCCCGCCCTCGGCATGGGGAGCCAATGAGAGCCTCGCATTGAGACCGCCGGCGGGCGTCGCTGCCTCCTTATGGAAACGGCCACGAGACGGGCGGGGGAGTGAAGTGGGCGGGGCCAAGCCAGCGAGGGGGCGGGGCCATCGCACCGGGGGCGGGGCCATATCACCAGCGTCGGGGGTAGGGGACGGGGCCAGGGCGGTACCATCGCACCAGAGGTGGGGGGGGGGGCAGCGGGCGGGGCGGTACCATCGCAGCCGCGGGGGAGGCGGGTTAGGGTTAGGGCAGGTTTAGGGGCCCTGGCCACCCCCAGGGGCTGCACAGACACGTTGGGGGCGCTTCCTGGGGCCCCCCACTTGTCTCCAGGCTCCTCTTGCCCTGCATTCCCAGTGCCCTGGCTCCTGCCCCCTTCCCCAGCCTCAGCTTCCCCCTTCCTGCCCCTCCAGGACCTGTCCCTTGCACCCCGCTGCTCCCCAGCCTGGCACTAAGGCACCCCTGGGGGGTGACCTGCACCCAGGCTGTCCATACCTGCTCCCTACAAGGCCACGGACTGGGACACAGGCTCATTAATCACCACTTTATTTAATTAAGTGCTGTACACACACACACAGTCCCCCCAGTGCAGCCCTGGCCGGCCCCCCGTGCTCGTAGGGCCAATAAGTTACCCGTGTGTCCCCGTGCTGGTGCCGCCG
>JAUBOD010000150.1:241509-253301 GCA_032353885.1 Nothura maculosa
GGTTCCCGGGGCGCCGGGAGCCGCGTCTCGGTTGGGGCGGCTCTGAGGGAGCCCGGGGAGGAGCTAATTAAAGTGCAGGGTAAGTTGCCCCCACGCTGCCGCTCGGCTCCTCGCTTCCGAGCCCCGCTGCCGGGCGCGGGTCGCTGCTTCGCCGCACGGACACGCGTGTCCCGCCGCACTGTGACAAGCGCTCGGGCAGCGCGGCTGCGAGCGCCCAGCAGCAGCCTCGGCTCCTGGCAGCGCCGAGGCAAGGGGCACGCCGAGGTGGCACCGGGTCATCCCCTTCCGCAGGCTGCTCCCGGGCGCGGGAGCCGGCACTGGCTTCGGGAGCAGCAGTGCCCGGGTTGGAGCCTCGCAAGCGGCTCCCGCATCTGCTGCGCGGAGCCCGCGCACCCGGGCGAGCAGGAGCCGGGCGAGCAGCGCCGGGCGCCACCTCATCGAGCTGTTGTTGATGTCTCCTTCAGGCCTGAAATTCCTCTCGCTAGTCTTCCGTTCTGTTAAATGCCTCGCAAACCAGAGCAAAGGAAGAGTCTGAAGAGTTGAATTTCACTGCCTTGTTTGGAACTGGGTGGAAATCCTGGAGATGGATCTCTTAGGAGACTGTCTTCCATTTGGGTTAGATGCACAGGTAACAAGTAAAGGGACTCATGCTTTTTTTTTTCTTTTTTTTTTTTTTTTTTGTAAATCTGCTTCTAATTACTGTATGTTTGCAAAGAGCTCTGAGATTCTGATAATTCTGATTTAGCGCTTCATGTGGTTTTGTTGATGGTGGGTTTTTTTTCTTCTTTCCACCATCTCTTTTTGTCCAATTTTGTGCAGTAACAGAGCTCAGGAGGGTTCATGGTGACAACTTTGGAAGCCCTGCTTTTAAAAACTGACACCAGCAATCTTTTTTCTTTGCTAATAAGAACCAATAATGCAGATTTACTTTAGAGTAAGAGGGGTAATGAAGCAACTGGGTTGCCAAGTTTGGGATATTTTGTTGAGGTGAGAGAAGAAATGGGAACCTGAAGGGAAACATGGTCCTTTTGCAGGGGAAAATGTTTTGGGGAGCTTGACAGAAACAGCTTTGCCAACTCTTGTGGGTTTTGCAACTGTTAGGGTTTCTTAAAAGGCTGGCATTGCAGCCTTGTGATTACAGAGCTTTCCTTCATCAATAAATAATAGATGGGGGGAGAATGAACAAGATGCCATGGAGTTGAAACGCAGCAGGCTAAAGCCAAACAAGTCCCAAAGCCTTGGATCGGCGCGGGATGCTCTGAGGGATTGGGTTGGTTTCTAGGATCATGTATTTCCAGTGGCTCTGGGCTGCGGTAGGCGGCTGCTCCCTGCGCTGTGCCCAGTTGTGGAGTGGTGGCCTTGGGCACGCGGCAGCTTCCATGTTGTCTGGCCCCGCGCTCCAGGGGCCAGACAAAGTCCTGGTCTCCATCACTGAGTCACTCTCCTCTCCTGCTCGTGCAGATGGGCAGCGCTGGGAGGGAAGCGGGCATGCAAGAAAGAGCTGTGCTTTCCTGCTGAAGCGGAAGGCATTCTCTTCTGGGCTGCATTCCTACTGTGTCTTAGCTCTTTCCTCAAATGTCCTTTTATTGCAGGAGCAATGGATCGCCCCAGCTACATGGAGGAGGACTATTCTAGCCTGGATGGGCTGGACGATGACGTGTTTCACTCTGATGACTTTGGACTTGCAGGTCAGCCTGGTGAGATGACTGCAACTGGCATTTTAACACAGAACCTGTCCTGCAGCTGCCGTCAGAGGTTTCAACTATTCCCCCTCATACACTGCTGTGGTCCCGGTAGCAGGCATCCCGAGCAGCAGGACAAGGCAACTCAAACACTCAGCCCGTCCTCTTCCAGTCAGGATGTTATGTTGCCTTGTGGAGTCACTGAAGAGCCCCGGAGACTCTTCTATGGTAAGAGCACTCCAGTGTCACCAGCTTTGCAGAAAGCAAACTATCCATTTAGCACTTCCCCGCTCGGGCCAAGATTCTTTCATTAGGCTATTTAATTAAAGGACTACAGTTCTTTTGCTGTGGTCCTGTTCCATGGGGAAGAGAGCTTATGCTTTCTAGCCCTTAGCAGCCCATAGTAGGAAGCAGGCACTTGCTCATTGCTTCTGCTGTCTTTGATGCTTTTCTGATTCTATTCTCTTTGTTTTACTGATAGGCATTTAAGTGCTCATCACGCCTCCTATCATGCCATTTGCCTATATCTTCTTGACCTCTTGGGCTGTCTTTTCCACATAAGAAAACTCCTAGAAAATATCAGTGGACAGAAGGAAATGTAAAAGTTCACACTTCGTGGGACAGCTTTTAGGCTCTTTCCTGAGACAAAAGTTGTTGGATAAGTAGGATATCTGTCCAGTGTTTTACTAGTAACTGATGGGACACCACTCAGTTTTATGTATCCAGTTCAACTGCAGTCCCGCTAGCCATTCAAAGCAGTCCCAGTGAATGCCAGAAAACTGAGAAAGTCTGACAGAAAGGATACAGCAACTTTTAATGGGAGACTACTTGAGACAGAGATGTTGTAAAACTGTAAAATTGTCATTAAAAAGAATCTCACTACTTGGCTGAACTATGAATAAGCAAAAACAACCGAACGTAAGATCTTGCCAGCTGTTTGATTATAGGAAAAAACAAGTGTTCTGTTTAATCAATATAAAGCTGAGTGAATATTTTACTGCATGCTTAGACTGCAGAGTCATTATTCAGCTTCAGAAGCGGGGCTTCAGAAGCTGGACTTCATCCTGAGTCACAAACTTAGGGTTGTACGCAGCCCTTTCTTCCAGTACACTTAATGGAAGAAGTCTTTGTGCTGGAAGAATGACACCTCTTACGCCTGTTTTGTAGGGAATGCTGGCTACCGTTTACACGTTCCTCCAGTTGGCTTTGCATTGGATCCCCGTCTCCAAGAGCAGCCTCAGGAAGCCCAGCGGGAAGCCCGTGCCGAGGTGCAGATTGCACGGAAGCTGCAGTGCATTGCAGACCAGTTCCACCGGCTCCACATACAGCGGGTAGGGCGCTGCTGGGGGGAAGGTGGCGAGTTGTTTATCCCGGAGCGGTGCTCTAAAAAGGCTGGCTCCAGGCATTGGCTAAGCAGGCTGTCGTCTGAGGCAGCAGGCTGCCAGCAGCAGTAAAATGTATGGGGTGCCACTGTGTATTTTGTTTATGCTGGATTGATGACTCTTCCTAAACATAGATGGAAAGAGGGAAGAGGACATGTGGGGTTGCATTTACTGCTTGGCAAAGTATCCCATTTGACATTTGCGGTTGCTTTTCCAGCTCTTGCAGTTGATCAGTGACAGGATTGCTGAAACTTTCTCCAGGGCTCTCCTCTTGGCTTTCAGTCACAGTGTTTACTCTTCACTCTCAGCATCTTCTCTTCTGTAGCACAAGTGGCCCTTTCTGGCTTATCTCAGCTCCTCATCTTGGCAATAGAAAGAAGCCTAGAGTCTGCTTTGATGCTCTGTATTGTCTAGGGGTAGTAGTCTCAAATGCTGAGAAGTATATTTAGATCATGCTAGACTGGCTAGCAACTCTTCTCTGAGACAGTCCTAGTTAGTGTGTCTCAGACTTGTGACTAACTTCCTCACAACAAAAGACAGCTGTAAGATGCCATCAGGTTTGAAAACCACACTCCAGAATCTTATATTTGTTTTCTTTAAAAAAGAAGAAACTGTTCTTTTCAAAGAAACAAAGCAAAAACAACATCCCTTAAAACCCCAATTCTTCCTTCCTTGCCCTCCTTCCCTTGTTGAATAGTGAAGAAATGTAAGTCCCTGCTTGTGCAGAGTTTGGCAGAGAAGTCTAAAGTGCAGTTCAAGGAACTCTTTTTCTATGCAAAAAAACCCTCTTTTTTATGCAAACTCAGCAAGGAGAGGTGTATTCACTTGCTTGTGAAGAAGCTGGCACTCTTGCTGTCTTCAGAGAGTCACAGAAAGTTCTCTCTCTGAGTGACTTACTCTGGACTTTGATACTCTGTTAGCTATGGGCTCTGTTGCAGGCCTTCTCAGAGGTGAGGAACTCTGTCCCAGTTGGAGAATATGGCTTGTGGCTGGTCAGGATTTTGGTCCCCTCTTTGGCATGAAAGAGATGACAGAGTTCTGAGACTCCAGAACTGATGGGTATCCTTAAGCAGCAGAGGGATTAAAGGAACCATAGCAGGAAGTTTATCTGTAAACGCAGGTTGTTTTGGGCTATGAATGCCATTCTGCAAACCTGAGAAACAACAGTCTCCTGTGAGCTTTTTAGCATATGTTATGTTCAGTTGAGTGGGGTTTTCCCCACTGCTGCATTTTCACCAGCAAGAGCTGAGGGCTGAGCACTGCATAGCCAGATTCTCGCAGCAAAGGCAAGGTTAGCCCTCCCTGCGAGAAGCCTTCATGTGAAGCTGCGGAACTGGTTGTAACTTGACCCCTTTCATGTGGGGAGCCCACCTATCTCATGTCTGGGAAGAGCGTCCAAGAATGCCCCCCGAAAAGGCCTGCTAGAAACCTGCCCTCACTCCGACTCTCCTGTGTGTGTCGCGAGGGCTCTGCTGTGGCGCGGCCTGTGCCCTGGGGGCTGCATGGCCTCACGTGGGCTGTGTGTGTCACGGGTGCTCCACCGTGGCATGGCCTTGGGCAGGCTGCATGTCTCCTGGGGGCTGCATGGCCTCTGGGCCCTGTATGTGCCCTGGGGGTTCTGCTGTGGCGTTGCCTCGGGGGCCTACATGTCCCTTGGAGGCTGCGCTGCCTCAGGGGCCTGCACGTCCCCTGGGGACTGCGCTCCCTCAGGGGCCTGCATGTCCCCGTGAGGCTGCGCTGCCTCAGGGGCCTGCACGTCCCCTGGGCGCTCTGCCTCCCCAGGGCCCTGCGTGTCCCCGTGGGGCTGCGCGGCCTGGGGCGGGCTGCTCGTGCGGTGAGGGCTCCGCGCACCACGCGCAGGCAGGACTGTGGCCAGCGCCGCGGGCCGGGCGAATCGCGTGTCAGCCAAGCATGTGGGAGAGTTAGTAAACAAAAGCGAACGCCCGCACTGCCCTGCCTGCTGCGCAGCCAGCGGAGGAGGAGCCGCCTGGCTTTGTTTGAACTGGAAGAGCTGCAAGTTGTGAAGGAGGGGGAGCCATTCAGCCCTTTAAATAAGTCGGATTTAACCCAAAGATGGGATAGTTCAGCCAGTGGTTCTCCACAGCCTGACCCTGGGGTAGGCCTTGGCTTTTGGATCTGTTAAGGGATTTTTTTTTTTTTGTTTGCCAGGGAAACTGAATACTGAGCCACAAGTCGGTGTCTGAGGCACTGTTCCTCATGGGGTTTGTTGCTGTGCCCGGTCCCTTCCCTCCCAGCCCTACATGGAGGATTTCCTTTGGCTTTTGGCACAGATCTCATGTGTAGAAGCCCCTCTGTCCTGCGTGCAGTGGCTCTTCCTAGCTTGTTGCTGAAGAAGCAGTCTGCCTCTGGAGACACATGAACTGGATTACAATGCATTGTGGTTTGGAAAGGGTAGTCTCGGAGATGTGGAAAACTGGGCTGTCATTTGTCCTGCTGTGAAACTAATCTCAGAAGTTGGTGCCCCATTCCAGCTCATCTCAAACATTTGGTTTAAACCTAGTGTTTCCAGAGCGGTGTCTGGAATCAGATGTAGAATACCACAAAGTTAGTCACACCAGTGTGGTCTTGTGAAGTCCTGATAGAGAGCAAGCCCATTCTCAGCAGGCTTTGCCTTGTTTTGGAGCCTATGAAATGTTTTATCTTTGAACCTGTGAATAGAAATAGTATGTGCTCCTTCAGCCAGAGTTCAGAAGGGTTTACAGTTTTGGATTAATGCATCCAGCCAGCACAAGAGTTGCCTCACAGGGCTCTTGAGTTCTGCAAGGCTCTCCAGCAGTTCAGGCATGGCACCTGCCCTGCTGCAGCAGCAAGGCTGTGTTGAATGAATGTATTTACTCTACACCCCTGGCATCGAGAGGAACCGAGCAGGCAGTAGCTACTGAGTCTGACATCACCAAGTTGTCGTTGGACCCAGCTCTACACCCAGGCTAACCCCATCCCTCATTGGGAACCCTGGAGAGTCACTGTTATCTCTTCCCTGGGTTCCCTGAGCTGTGTGGTATTTATTTTGTGGGTTTTGGCCATACAAATGATTTTTGGGTATGTATCCGTAAGAACAAGAAAGTTGGCCGCACCTATGCTTACTTTTGGCATGTACACAATTTTCAGGGTTTCATTTCCTATTAATATATTAAACAGAATACAGTAACTTAAAACCTGGCATTTTTATTCTTAGCATTTTTATTCTAGTTCTAGAACAATAATGCAACCTTGCCCAGTGCTCTGCAGATGTAATCTTTAAGGTGCTGAATTTACTATTGGAGAGACTTGAGCAAAGCTCTCCATTGTGAAGCAGCAGTTAGTCCATTTTGCAAAGGGCTCCACAGAGTGACATGGGGATCTCCCATCCATGTGGGACCCATCCAGCAATTTAATACCTCTTGCCAGGAGCTCCGCTAATAGGTAGTATTCCCTGCACAGCACTTTACTTGCCATTCACATAGAAAACAAAGGTGGAGCCAAACCGAGCTTCCCAAGGGAGAATCTTGTACCAACCGCGTTGTGCTTGAGTTGGAACAAGTATGCCAGGGGCAGAAGGCTGGGCTTGCCGTGCGCTCTGCGTGCCCGCTGTCTAAAGTGCTTGCTGTATCCTAGCCTATAGCTGATCCTAAAGATGTGCTCTGTGGTTATGGGAGGTGGAGCTGAGCTTACAGTATGTGGTCAGGCAGCTGCAACTTGCTGCCTCTGCCCTACTTGTCAAGGCCATGGGCCAAGTGCTTGAGCTCCTCCTTAGGCTCTGAGTTCCCTTGCCTTGAGACGGGGCTTTACCTTGTGCTGAACTGAGGATGTATTTTGTGATCAGCTGTACTGCTAGATGGGACATGAATAGAGAACTAGACAGGGACTCTAACGCCAGGTCCCTATAGGAGCACATGGGATATATGTGAGGTGAATTAGACTGTACATTAGTATCATACCCCTTAGTTTAGCTTGCTCCATTGTGGCATTGAAACACTACAGCTCTTTTTTTTTTTTTTTTGAAAATAACATAACTCTGTCTAAGCAGGCTGCAGATTTGAGCGACCAGGTTTATCAAATCTCTTTGCAATGGTAAGATTGCTTCACGGGGGATAATGTTGTCCCTTTAAGAGCTAAGGAGTGGTAGCCTTGAACAGTTCTGGGCTGGCGTCCAAGCGGAGCCACTGACTTGCTGTATGACCTCAGACAAGTCTCTTGACCTCCTTGTGCTTCAGTCAACCCATCTGGAAAGCTTGGTTTAAAAAAAGCTGAGGCTCAATAAGAACCAGATGCTGAATCAGAGCAGAGCTTTCTTGGGTAAATAAGTGCATTACAAACAACAACAAAGCCCCTTTCCAGCGCATCAGGAATCCTGCAGTTGATTTAGATATGCTGACCATGCGCAAAAAGTAACCATGAGTCTAGCTATAGAAAACTGTTTGTTTTGGGAAATTCCCTATTCTGTTCAACAAATAAGCCCCTTGTAGCCATTGTGTGATGGGTCCAAGCAGCATGCAGGGTCTGAATGCCTAAGTTTACATCAGGTGTGGACAGACTACTAGAAATGTACCCATTTGCTTTAAGTTAATGACACTGAAAATGTCCGGGAGGAAAAGTTACTTTCCTCTGAAAGTGAAACTGGTTACATTTTGCATATTTTTTCCCCTCTGTATCTCATGAGAATTACTGAGGTCTCCTCTGCGATGCTTCTGCTTATGCAACGGTGCCAGTGTCTGTGTTATCAAAGAGTTCTCAGCGTGGGGCAATGGGTGCACAGTGCTGCATGCGAGTTGTTTATCCCAAAATCCATCAGGCATTCTCCATGCTAGGCACTTGGGGCATCCAGGGAATTTTGTGGTAAAGCTTTTTAGCTGGAATGGTTTGCTGAAAAATGTCCTTTTGATGACTCTTTTTTTTTTCTCTTAAAAAAAAAGATTCACAAATTATCTTGCAGCTGAACCTATCACAGCAGCAGCTCCTAGCTTTGCCTGTACCAGCAGCCTCCTTGAACCTTGTTAAACGCTTTCATCCTCTTATTTCCTGCATTGGTAAGTGCAGTACAGCAAGATCTCTGCTGCTAGATGGTGTTTGCTGGCCCAGGCTGCGGCTGTGCAAAGCAGTGGATCTCCTGTTTGCCTCTGCTGTCTGTGGGATGCCAACTGACCCATGACTTGAATCTCTGGCTGGGGATATCGGAGCATGGCAAGGAACCCGTACCAGGCTGAGCTTTGCAAATGGGTCAGAGGATGGACTGGGAAGCCCAATCAGGTGGGCAAAGGAGGATAGGATGGATATGAGGTTGCGGAGATGTGGAGCAAATGCTTACAGGACTATGGGGTTGTGACCTCAGGCTCAAGGAACAGAGTGCTCACAGAAAGCTGAAAAGATCATGCAGTGAAGTGGGGAGACAGATTTTTTTCTTTTCCTTCAATCTTTCAGTTTCTGACAAATAGCAAATAGTTTTTCAGAAGGAAGAGGTGACTTGGAAGCACCTTCTCTTATTCCTAGAAATGACATGGAAGCCTATTTCCCCTTGCCTAGCGTCTGGTCTGATCTTTCCCAAGGCCTGCTAGCTGTGGGGCTGAGTGGGTACTTGACAACCAGATTAACAAACTTGCTGGGCCAACTTCAAGTCTGATCTGAAACAGTGTTCTTTGAAGTGTTGCAAGGAAATGCAGAACAAGAACGTAGTTATGTCATTGTATAAATTATGCCACTGTGTATCTCCCATATTTTGAACATTAAACGCAGTTCTGGTTCCCTTCCTCCAAAAAATTTACAGCAAAACTGGAAAATGTTCAGAAAATGTTCAGAGAAATGCAAGAAGGGGCAGCTTCTATATGTGAGAAATGAATGAATGAGCTAGCACTCTTAAGCCTCAAAAAAGATGCAAAACAATGAGGATATGGTAGAAAACAGAAGTGGAATGTGGCTTGAAGGAGGTGGGCAGACTCGTTATTGCTCCTGGTACAAGAACTAGGCAAAGTTGTGTTAAGCCAGTAGGAGCCAGCTCAGTCTAAATGAGGTAGCTTTTGTGCAGTAGATAATCTGTGAAACTCCTTGCCAAAAGATGCTGTATGTGCCAGCACTTCACCTGGCTTCAAGGGGAGTCTGGACACGTTTCTGGCTCTCGAAGGGGTCGCTCAATAGGTAGAAGCATCATCTGGCTCAGGAAGTCCTAAGCCTAAGTGCTGAAAGAGAATTAGGGGGAGCTCTTGCATGTTCTTGCTCTGTGTTTGCTTTTCCCTAGGCAGCAATGCAGGGCCACTGACTGCTGGGGGCAGGGCTAAATGAACCTAAGTGTGACGCAGTGCAACCATGATGCATTTGCTTAATAAAAACACAAAACTTTTCTATTAGCCTATTCTTTTCTAGATTTTTTTTTTCTCACCACCTTGAGCAGACAAAAGATTTTGGTGTCTTTATCCTCCCTTTAAAATAGGGGGCAGTTTTAAAAGCAAAGCTTCCTGCTCAGGTCTGATAGAGGAAGTGGTGAGAGGATAAGGGAGCCTGGTGGGTGTCTGGAGAGACATGAGAGCTGCTGTAACTGACTGCTGTGGATTCTCCACTGCGCAGGAAACAAGGGAATGAAATGCTTTAGGGCAGGGACTACAACCTTAAAGTATAAAGATTCTCTACAGTATACATATATATACTCTACATATATATATATATATATGTATACCGACTGAGATATTGGTGAACTGATTACATTCTACATTTCTAACATAACCTGCAATATCATTCAGTGGTGTAAATAGCTTACACTCCTTTTTTTTTCCTCCTGCAAAATCCCAGTGTTTTAGACTGCTGTATTTCCTAGAGTCCTCAGGCACCCTGCTAGCTAGGACAGTGGCAATGTGCTTTCTACTTGTAGCACCTTGCCACAGCTGAGATTGTTTTTCAATTAAGCAATAATTGCAGTAACATCTCATTGTTAATATCTATATATTTTAAAGCAGTGGAGACTAGGAAGTGCAAGTCTTAACTTGCCTAAGATCACACAGCGATTGCTGGTGAGAACCCAATCATTTGGCCTCCAGTCCTGTGCTTGGATGGGTTGATCTTGCTAAGATCCTGCCATCTCGTCGGGGACTGATGAGATGTTTGGAGCGATTATTTCTGGGAGAAGTGTGTGTGTGTTTGCATTTTGCGCAATTGAGTTTCATGGTGGAAGAGTAGGAAAGCGTGTGCCGAACTGCAGAGCTCTCCTTTGTTCCCCGCCTTTGAGGGGGAACATCCCGCTCGCCTTTTATAGCGCCTTTATTTTTATTTTTTTGGTAGCTCCCCTTGCCAATGGCAAAGGAAACTTTGAGGGCGCACGGCAGCAGAAAGAATAACAACAGTCTAAAAATAAAAGCAGTGAGGCAACTTCTGCGGGCCCTTAATTAGCTCTTCTGATGTAACGGGTCACAAGACGTGGGCGCGGGGCAGCGAGCAGCGCAGCACAGCGAGGAGCGCAGTGCAGCGAGCAGCGCGGTGGCGCGCGTGAGAACGGGCCTGCCGGGCAGTGTTTGCGCTGCGGCGGCCGCCGTGTTTATAGCGCCAGCTAAATTTAGCCTCTGAGTCATCACAACTGCTGACGAGCGGCTGCCCTGCCCCTGGGCCGGCGCTGCACCTGCCCCACGGGGCGGCCAATGCCGGAGCCCGCCACCTTCCCCCCACCCAGGATTTTTCCTGCAAGGCTCTGGGAATTTTCACCTCAGGCCTGTGGTTAACGTACGCTGTAATCACTCAGGAGTGTTTCCCGGCGTGGGGAGCGCCACCGTGTTGGTGCTGCGGGTGGGAGGGAGCAGCGGGGCGCTCAGCCCGTCCCCGTGCACATGCACCGAGTTAGGATGGGGCAGGCAGCGAGACCATAAATCCACCGCTGTTTCCTGCCGGGGACAGGGAGCAGGGCAGGGAGGCGCCTGGCCCGCCGCAGCCCTGGGCAGGGTTTGGGCATCTGTTTTCCACACCCTCGTCCGCCCCCGCCGATAGTGTCGGGAGGACCTTGCCCGGGCACAGCACCGGGCGGTGGGGGGGTCGAAAGCAAAAGCAGGTGCGGCTGTGTGGAAATGCGAGGCTCGTATTTACCCTCGGCTCCTTCCCCCTGCCCCAGTGGAAAATAACTCCGCGTGCCCTGCGGAGCGTAGGAGAGGGGAAGCGCGGCGGCCTGGGAAAGTCCTGGCCGGGAGTTGCCCTCTCCAGGTTGCAGTCAGCTGCCCGTTGCCATGGTGCCCGTCTGCTTCCACTTCCTGCAGGCCCGGCCGGCCGAGCGCGGCACCGGCCTGAGCGCACTTTGTTTCCCCAGCGCCGGTCCCGGCAGGGCTCACCTGCTGGAGCGCGCCCGGAGCGTGCCTGGAGTGAGCCTGGAGTGAGTCCGGAGCGAGCCCGGAGTGAGCTGGGGCACACCCAGAGCAAGCCTGGAGTGAGCCTGGGGCACACCCAGAGCGAGTCTGGAGCGAGCCAGGGCACACCTGGAGCGTGCCCGGAGTGTGCCCGGAGCGAGCCTGGAGCACACATAGAGTGTGCCCACAGTGTGTCCAGAACGCGCCCGGCACCTCCGTGGAGCTGCACACTGCCTAGGGCGCAAGGTCCGCAGGAAGCTCCGCGCTGCTCCCGCTGTGGCCCCATGGGAGCATTTCTTTGTCCATGTGGGGCTGCGCTGCGTGACCTCGGGGGCCTTGGGAGCTGTGGCTTCTCCCAGCTCTTCCAGAGCGTGTTCTACAGTGGCACAATTGGCCTGCGGCACCTGGCAGCTGCGGCG
>JAUBOD010000150.1:268202-278480 GCA_032353885.1 Nothura maculosa
CTAGGAAAAGCGGGAGAGGTGAGTGCGTATGCCAAGTTCCAGTTAAAGCTTGATATGAATTGGATTTGTGGGGTCAAGTCTTTGAATGCTGACCTGATGGAGGCTCCTTTGCGATATACTCAGTTCCTATGAAATGTTTCACTGGGCCCTGTCCTCACTTTCTTAACACCTCAGCAGCTCTCCAAGCTGGCTGATTGCTTGGGATGCAGGCCTCAGGCCCCTGCTTTTAGTCATGTACCACTTACGTTGCTTGAGGAACCATCCAAGCCCCCAGTTTGGACTGGTGGAGGTGATGGGGACTGGGTGCCTAAAAGTGAGTGTCACAGAGTTCAAGGTTAGGATGCTAACTTCCCTTTATGTCTCATTGCTTCTACTTATTCATCATTGTGTAAAATAGTGTGTTTTGTCAGTCTCAAAATAGACACAGGGCCTATAAAGGGACATTACTTCTGTGCACTGCACTTCTTTCTCTATGATAAGATATGATTTCTAATGTCTCGTATTTTTGAGTTGGTACAAGTCCAGAGCACTTCCTCATCTTGCCAACTAGTGATTAATTGGCCATACTGAAAGGTTCAACACTTTTCTGTACGTTTACCAGAGGAAAAGGAGAAATGCGTGCTCTGGAAAGAGTAAAAACATGTCTTAAGTGGGTTTAAAAATGGGTCATCATGTGCTCGTTTTGGAGTCTTGGAGTTATATGTTTTCAGAGTCTGAAAACATATAAAGAAAAGTGCACTAAGTTTTTGGTGTTTTATATATATATATATTTAATTTAGCGATGAGTTGAAACCTCAGTGAAAAGTAGAGAGATATCTGTTTATCTTCAGGTCAACTTGGCACAGACAGTTCAAGTGCAGACCACCTTGTGCTGCCCCCATGTTGTCAACTGTCTTGAAGAAGGTGATTTTGTTCCTTGCTACAGAAATTTGAAAGATTAAAAAACATTAAATTTTCCACATCCCAGGGAAAGCTATTGTTAAAAGAGGAAGGCCCAGGCAGAGTCTTGTGAGGCAATCGCTTCATTAGCAGTCTCTGTGGTGCCCATGACCCTCTTCAGCAAGCAGAGCCACGTATTGAGTGTTTGGAGGGTTAACAACGCACTTCACATCTAGAAGCACCGAGAACACTTCAAGCAAACTTGGAACTGAATCCAGCTCTCCAATGCACAAAGTTATGTCTCAGCTACTTGCTACACAGTGTTTTCAAAGGAAATGCCAAATTAGGACCTTCTACAAACCATGTTGTCACCCTTTAGCAAGAAAACTTCTAGAAGCAATCTGACCTTGTTCCTACTTCTGCACTAGCATCTGATTTGTTAGCCCTAAGGTTGGAAATTCATGCTCTTGTAACGAGACATTCGTGGTTCATGTCTTGCAGATGACCCAAACATGGGTGTGTTTCAGCTGGCCATGAGGCTTGTAACCACTAGACCACAATCTACTCCCAGAGCCAAGAATAGCAGGGAGATTTCTGATGCTCGGCTTTCAGCAAAGCCGTCACACTTGCAACAAATTCTGGAGCACCAACCATGCTAGCAAACTGACCAGTACCCTTGAGGTGGACAGATAGGACTGAGACTGGAAAGTCAGAACAAAAAGGAAGAAGAATTTTTAAAGAACTTTCTAGTCTCTGTGTTTGTTTTCTTTTTAGTCTGACTCATGATTTTTAGACTTGGGCAGGTTATAGTGTTGCCAAATGTAATATATCTTATCCATCATCTACTCCTGTCTCCAAAGTTTTCATGTTTATTCAGTCCTTGATCTGTCTTTTGGGATGGCCTCTAAGAATACCAACCAGTAGCAGATGGGATAGGATTTTTTGCAATGTGGACATCCCTTGAAAAAAAATTGCACTGAAATAACAAAACAACTGGTTTGGGGATGACCAAACACTCTCCAGACAGTCATTAACTTTGGTCATTGCCAGCCTAATTTGATTTGAACAGGGAGCCAATAAAGAAATTCTGTCAAGCCTGGGCAAGTTGTGTTTCTGTTTCTCCATCTAAATCATTTCTTGACTGCTTGTTGAATGCTTGGGAGTGAGCTGGGTGCTTTCCAAAACAAAGTCAAGATAGCATCCCTGACCCAGAGAGGTTGCAGTGCAAACAGAGATTACCCAGCATGTAATAACAGTATTCAGGGTGTAAGGGAAACAGCAGAGTTGATCATATGGACTGCATAAACAGGACCTAAAGAGAGAGGAGAGTTCTTTGCTTGTTGGAGATGCACACTGGTGAGCATACAGGCTCCATTGTACGTGCTGCTTGCTCCAAGCGTAGCTGGGCAGGGATTTTTAGGCAGTCCAAGCTTGGGCTGAATTGTACCGGGACAGCAGGCACGTGAGGAGGGACCTGAGAGCCTGTTATGTCAGGGGCAGGAGGGACATAGCCCATAGTCTTCTTGCCAAGGGCAGGTCCCACTGGCTCCTCTATGCACATATGAAATGACTTAAATGGAGATTACTAAAGGGTTCAAGCGGATATCTCACATGCTCTGAGCGAGCAAGACTTCATTACCAAGCTTTTCAGCAGGAAAGGAGGCTTCTGGATCAAAATGTAGATCAAAAATATTTCAGCATACATAAATTGCAGGTTCTTTCCTCACATACTGACAGCCCTTTCTTGGCCCTCGGTCAGCTATATGGCTTTGACCATAATTGCACTCCGTGTAGATAATCTACTTTTGGTTTGGTATTATGAGCCTGTGTCATAGGCCTGGACTTTGCCTGGCTCCTGCTCCCCTTTTCTGTGGCGACCGCCACCCCTTGCCACCAGCAGCCCTGGGGCCTCCAGGCTACGGGGGACACCAGCGCCGGGCCCTAAGCAGAGGGGAGCAGCGGAGCATGGAGGAGCTCTCTGTCACGCACAGGGGCAGTGCTGGCAGCGAGGGACAGAGCCGGAGCTGCCCTGTCCACCCAGGGCACTGCCCCCTGCCTCCCCAGTGGAGGGGGAAGCCACAATCCTTATCACTCTCGTTCCCCTCCGCTCTGCAGTCAGGTTTTCTGCTTGTTTTTCACTGTGCCCTTCATGTGTTTTCCATCTCTCCAGAAATCACTGGCTTTGTTTAAAATAGACTCAGAGCAGCTGCCAAGATTGTATCCAGAGAGAGAGGAAAATGCACGGAGGCCAAGTTCCTATAGAGTTATCAAAAGCTTTCACTCCCCATCAAGACTCATGAACGTCCCAGAAACCCAGCCTCCTCTGGAAGAGCCCTGCACAGCAGCCATTGCTCCTGCCGCCAGAGCCACGAGACATGTCTCTGGAGATGTCTCTCTCTGCACTTGGGCACCCAAGGGCATCTCCTGGGACTTGTGATAGAGAGTAATAGCTCTTCATCAGAGCAAAGTACTGTGCTTGGTAGCCAAGAAGGGGTCATCCCAGGGGGGTTTGCTGCATATGTTTGTCTTCTCTTTGTGCTTGACCATCTCCTAACCCAGCCCTAGGGGGGATTTCCTGCTTGGTCTCTGAGAAGAGATGATGTTGAGAAGCAATTCTCTGCCTGCATCACAGAGTTTCCTTCTTTCTAAAACACTACAAGTCAGCAAGATTACACATATATGTAAAACCAAATACCACAATCTCCTTTACCCCAGAGCAAAAGATATTAAAATAGAGACTGAAAAAAGAAAACATGTCCTTCACATCTATGCAAAGCACTTTGATTTCTTATTTCTTGACACTTCTTGCTCAGAAAAGTGTATTGAAAAGACTGGAGGGGACTGGTGAGGACTGCCTTTCCTAGCAGAAGCAGTGCTTTCCGACAGCAAGTAAACAGAGCTGGAGCATGTTCTACGAGCACCACTTCTCCCACTAGAGGTGGAAATGCGGCAGCAGAAAGCAAGCAAACTGAACTAGCCCTGGTGTAAATGCACATGTATCACGAGCAAAGGGACCCTCCCCACACGCTTTGGTTTCCAAGGGGCCATGAGGTCTCGTATTGACTGTAGTGCTCTGCAGCTCTTGCCACCTGCTCTTCACTGCACCAGGGTCTCGAGGTTGACATCTTGCTCATTTCCTGATGCTTGTTTTTCCCAGGCGCTCTGGATAGTCTGAGGAAACCAGTCTGCAAGTTTCCAATTACGCTTTTTTTCTCCTCTGCCTCTCCTCCACTGAATTTCGTCTTTGCCCTGTTGCTCACCCACTTCCAGCTCTTTCACCTCTCTGTGGCCCAAATCTGAATTTCTCTGAAACTGTTTCACTGATTTATTACCTTTCACAGGTGGACTTCTTAGGCACCAGCGAGAGAAAGCTGCCTTGCCTAAAAGCAACTGTACTGTGGATCCCAGGCATCTATAATGGTCAAGTAGTTACCGTTTTTGGTGTAGTGTAGAAATGCATGTAAAAAATGTAATGTAATGTAAAAATGATGCTACTCACCATTTTTCTCTGCTCCCCTTTGAGGGTCTCTCTATACTCTCGGCCACAGCTAATCTTGGCTTTGTGCAGCCAGTTTGCTTATCTTCCTCCTAGTACTTTTCACAGAAAAATATTGAAGCCTCCCTTTTCTTTCCTGTATGCTGAAAGAGGTAGATACAAGCAAAAGTGACCTACAAATCTTGGCTTTAGCACTCAATGAATAGGGCAGTGCAGATCATTTGTAAGGACAGAGGGAGCCGAACACCCAGGTTTGTCCCTGCTCCCTCAGGGACACTGGCACGGGGATTTCAGGGAAATGGGAGCACTCGTAGCCGTGACTCTTGTTGACGTGTTTCCTTGCCGTGATTAGGTCTGCAATTATGGTGAGCACATGGGGAACTTGATGCCCAAAGCACGAACTCTTTGTTTTGAAAGTCTGGGCCCTAACGTCTTGATGACTCACTTGGTCCATGTAAATAATGACAGTAAAATACTTATTTCTTCATAGTGTTACGAAGGTTCAGAGCCCTTCTAAAGGGGTGCTGGGATTCTTGGACTAAAGGCAAATTTTGATGTTCTTGATACTATTATAAATTAAATCTTTGGTCATTCCCCTTATTCATGGTGTTAGTACTGCAGTGTCCTGTAAGGAAGGCGTGCAGCTTTCTTCTTCTTGTTGTTTGGGTTTTGTTTTGTTTTTGTTTTGTTTTTTCCCTAATGCTGGTTTCCTGCCTCTTCCTGGATGAGCAGGGAATACTCATGCATTCCAAGAAAATCTTCAGTCACAAAATATCTTTCTACCTTGCCTGGTGCACCAAATGTCTAATTCAGCAGCATGTTGAGAGGTGTTGAGTGCTCCTAAAAAGCTCTACATCTAGTGCAGAAATTAGCCTTAAGTGATGATGATGCCATCAACTCCAACTTTTATTAGAGTGGAGCAGGGGAGGAAGTAAGGAATGGAGTAACACTAAAATGTCGATGTTGTGAACACCAGAGTAAGACATAAGAGGGAAGAGATGTGATCCACCGGGTAACCAGCAACATCTGAAGCTAAACAAAGCAAGGCACAGATTTTGTACAGCTAGCAGAAATTAATAAAAGCAGTAAGACCAGGATGTTTCTGCTTTAGTTCTTTCTGAGCAGCTCTGAAAGCGCAGTGAATTAATGGTTTCCAAACCTAGTAGGTAAACTTGCAGCAAGCAGAAACATGAGAATAAAGAGGGTGGTAAAGCAATATTAAAACTGGAGATTACAGACTGGAAATTGGGCTCAGTGCAAAATCTTTTTTCCTTTTTTTTTTTTTTCAGTTACTGTAACCATAAGCAAGAAGTGAGTGCCAGAGGAAATGAGAATTTAAGAAAATATAGACAGCTTGGCAGAGTCACAAAATGAAGGCTTTAAGGAAAGAAAATTTAGAGAACAGAAGGAAATATTAGCCAGAGAAATGATAGCAGCATAGAAACATCAAGTTTTGAAAGGCAAGCAAGCCTGCACCAAAATTTTTAACATCAAAGTGTGTTACCACATGAAAATGTAAGTTTTATCATATTGATCCTGGGGTAGGGGGAATTACGTGCAAACTTACTTCTTAACTCATTGAGGGTCTTGTGCACCCCAAGGCAGGGAAAGAGGAGACCAATTCCAGCAGTTTAATAGTTAAGCCACTGGAAGAGTTACCAGACACTGTTTCTGCAGGAATGATGAAGCTGAGATTTAGAAGACGTTGAAAGAATTGCGATTCCGAATGGCCAAATACACATTAGTGCCCCCACCTTGACACAAATAAAGCACAGCTGCCTGGACAGCATAATTCCCTTTTGGCTTGAAACTGTATCTGTTATTCAGAAGGCTCTTGGAGAATAGAAGTAGCCCAGCGAGAGCCTCACAGCGGAGCCAGGGATCTAGAGCTGACCCAGCAAATATCTGCGCCCTGCTGCCCGTGCAAGAAAACGGAGGGAGCAGCAACCTTAGCAAAGGTGATTGGGAATGTGGAAGGATAAGGCCTGGCAGCAGCAGCAGGTGCTCGGAGGCCGAAGGGAAGCCCTGGTGCTGCATGGCCACCAGCGGGGGCTGCTTGAGTCCAAGCATTACCTTGTTAAACACACGTGGAGCCCCCGGTTCAACCCCCCGTGGCAGTTGTTCATTATTCTGCTGTGCTCTCTGAAATGCTCCAGCAGCTGCCGCGTCCTCACTAAGTGTCCCCAAGTGTAGGAGCTACTCAAGCAGCTACATGAGAGCAATTCAGCCAGCCAGATGGTGTTTGATCCATCACCCTTTGGCCTTCATGTGTGTCTGCAAATGTCCTGAATGTTGTGCTCACAGCCTCATAAAGTGTCTCCTCACAGAGGCAGAGCCATCAGGTAGGAGAACATCAGACATCAGCCTGTCTGTGGCCTCAGTTCAGGAAACTCCACCCCAGCCCTTATGGAGTGTGCTTGGGGAAAAATTTATTACGGGAATAGCTTGATGGGTTGTAGACAGATTTCATGGTGTGACTACAGCCCCCAGGCAGGTCTGCTAGAACAAGCAGTCCAGCGAGCAATGTGGGAGTGAGCGTGGCATGGAAACTGGCCTGAAAACTGTAAATATTTGAGCAGTTAATCTGTGCCGCATTATCAGTCCATGCGGTAGCTAATTAGAACTAGCTCGTGCACATCCACAAAACCTTTGGTCATGCCTTCGGACTACGGGATAGACATGCCTTGTGTGTCTGGGAGTGTTTGCTCCTGTGCCAAGGCTTCTCCTTCTAGCTATTGAATGTGTTACATGCATTGCACTGCGGAGCTCACGGAGATACACTCAGATACCATCAGCAGTCTGTCACCGATGATGACACTGGAGACACAAGTAGCTGCTATTTGTGCTTTGGGATGTTACTGCACCAGACTCCAAGATGCTGTGCTCTGCTAGAATGGGCAGGCCATTACTTTTCAGAAGGAAATAGGCAGTAATGCCCTGTATACACTAACTGGCCCTTGCAAAGTGCTTTGGTAGCCTCACAGTTGCAGATGTTGCACGAGCAAATGTTTGTGCCTTTGCTCCTATCAGTTTTCTTGCTCGGACACTTGGGAAAGCTGATTGTAGCCTGTGGTGTGCTGCAATGCAGGAGGGATCCCAAAGCCATCTTATGTTAAGGAGCCATATTTAACTCACAATTCATCTCACCTAATCCAAGGCATTCAGTGGAAATATCTTACCTGAAGCTTTGGCCCTTCAACTGAGTGCCGTCATTCAGAGCCAGGGGTCTAGTTCCTAGTGATCCCTTTCCATGATGGGGATGCCTCCATCCTGGGGACAAACTGGAGACATCTCTCTCCATCCAACTTTCTGGAGGAAATCCTCCTGCTTGCTGCATGGCCATGGGCTTGTGAAGCACCCAGGATATGGGGAGTCCACAGGGTTTGCTGACCGTGACTGTTTCACGTCCACATCAGGTGTGTCCTGACAAGTCCCATCAGGTAGCGTGGGGTGTTCACGTGCAATACCCGTTCCCGCAGATAATATCTTTGGGATTATGCTTTGTTTTTCTAGAACTGGGAGAACCCCCTTCTTCCTTTGCGGGCAGTGGAGACCCCAGACTGCAGCACGAATAGGCTGATAGCCCCTGAGGTGAGTGTCGGCTGGGTGCAGGAAACGAAACAGGAGGAGGGGAGCGTGCTTCAGGGTGTGCTTAGCCTACAGGGTCAGGGTGCAGAAAGGCTTCACGATTCACACAGGACAAGTGCTGAGCAGCTGGAGGAGGGTCCTGAACCCCCTCCTGCTTTCTGAGCCTGATATGGGGCTTGTTCTGCAGTGCGGAGAAGCTGGCCTGGAGAAATGCAAGGGACACGCTTGCTCCTGTCGAGGACTGTATGTTCCTTGTGCTATCAGTGGGAAGCATTGCTTATTTTAGGGTCCTGAATAAAGTTGATGTGTTACTTGCTGTACGCATGGCATGTCCCATCAAGATTTTAACCATTCCCTGGGGCCAGGCTGGAGCTCTGGGACATGGTGTGCTTAGCAGCTGCAGGTGTCTGCAGACTTGGACTTGTCTGTGCTGAGAGAGGGGAAGGGATGGAGAAGTGTTGAACACACTTCCAAGTGCAGCCTGCCTGGATCAAAGATACATGAATTTAGTGAATCAAGGACCCGTTTGGCCACAGGGCCATGGCATGTCCTGCAGACAGTGCTACACCTAGTGCTGCTGGTGCCACTGCAGCAGCAGTGAGCCACATTTTGCTCAGGAGAAGTGGGTCCTTTGTGCTCTTTTTTACAAGGAGCTGGGTGGACGCTCTGAACTGCCAGTGCTGGCAGGGGAAGCGGAGGCAAAAGGAGCTATCCCATGCGTTCTGGTCTAGCAAAACCTCTAGATTTTGGCATGGTGTTAGCGAGTCTGTGGTGACCGCGTGCACCTCAGCAGCGCCCGCGGTGGCTCAGCTCCCTTCCGAGCTGTTGGTGGCACCCGTTTCCCCACCCGCCGGTGGTGGCACCAGGGTGTTTGTGTTGGCAGGACATCCCGGCAGCTAACGAGGGAAAGGGCTCTCTGGGATTTCATGTGCACCCCAGCGAGCAAGGCTAAGCACTGCCTTTGCCCTTCAAATGCCACATGGAACTGATCTGCCACGCTGATGAGGACAAGAACAAAGTGTGAGTAAGCAAAGCTAGACACCTCTGTACGCCTCAGCTCAACCCTAAAATAGGAAAGGATGTGATATGATGGGTGTAAACCAAACTCCTGCTAGTGGGGATTAAGCAGCTTTTCCTAGCACAGATTACTTCCAAGATCTCTCGCATTTCTCAGGAGGAGTGCAGACTGCTGTAGGGGAGCTGTGTGCAGGACATTTCAGGTCCATAAGTGAAGAGAGCAGCAAAAAATTACTGCAGCCTGTTGCACCACTAAATTCATTTTTTGCAATGAGACCAAAATGCCCTTGCCCAAACCCATCAGTAAAGATCAGGTGGCCATAGGAAAAGCCACCACACAGCATGGGCTTGCAGACGCCCCAAGGTGCCTCCAGTTGCCAACTGGCTGCCTTGCTCCTCTCACGCTGCTCATGGGACTGCCCTCACCACCCCAGGACAGACAGTCACCCTAGGCTCAGCTGCATATAATGCTTACCATGATGTACACGGCTCTTCTTGCTACACTCTTGCTTCCTTATTATGTACAAGCAGTGCAGGTGAATATGAAGAGCTGCTCAGTGTATTCACATTTTTTTCTTCCCTAAGATGAATCTGTTTCACTTAAGCCTAATAGAGATGCACATGCTAATACTCCATGATTTATTGCCTGAGTACAATCTTTTTTTTTCTTAACATGAAATTTCTTTAGCATTCCTTCTTTTTCTTTCAGTCTCATACTATTTTTACCTCTCCCTCTAGGATATATATTGGTGTGCCTTTCCTTCTTTCAGTGTCTGTTTTCTCTCAAGACCAATTTTTTTTCTGTTGTGTTTAATTGTTTTTCTTCTGATTTATTGTTCCAAGGCCATGCTAGGCAGTCTGTTTATTTATAATTTGGATTATTTTAAAATGGATCCAGAGCTCTACAGCCATGTTTAAAAATTAACTAATAAAATACACAAATGAAGCTGAATGGTCAACACAAGATTACACATCCTCTAGTTTTTTGCAAGCTGCTTGGAACAGGTCACTAAGAAATACCAGTTCAGGGCCTCCAAAACATGGAAAAGTTAATTAATGTGGAGTGAAATGGACTGGTAGAGAAATCATGTATTGAGATCCTCCGCTGTCAACACCAGGCCACTTTCGTTGTTAAACCAACAGCACTGGCATGAGTTCTCTGAAGGAACATGACTATGGTAAAGTTTGATGGAAAAGCACTGGGCTCTGCCTAGTCCAGGTTTTTACCCATTCTAAGAATTGCTACTCTCACTTCTAGGTGTTGTGTAACTGCAAAACACAATGGGTTTGGGCTGTGG
>JAUBOD010000150.1:278580-295300 GCA_032353885.1 Nothura maculosa
AAGTGGCTGCAAAATCTCCCTGGGGGCTGGTGGCAGATGGATGTGACTGGTGGCCCCCGGGCCCAGCCCTGGGAGGCAGGAGCCGCTGCCGCCAGTGGGAGGGTGTTTCGGCAGCCACCCCGTGAAAACAGGATTGGGCTTTTTAGTGCCGTGTTAACAGCTATGTTAAAATCCTCACACTTTCCAACAAAAGAAAGGCCCTCAGAGAAACCCAAACAAACACTCGCACCAGCAACGCTGCAAGTTGGCTTGAGTTACAAACACAGGAAATTAAATACAAAACCGTGCTACAATAGCAGAGAGGAGCTGACCTAAAAGGAGCTCGACAGGAGCGTGTCGCCTTCAGACTGCGGTGCTTTCCCTGGCCCCACTCGCGGCAGGGCTGGCTCCAGAAACACCCACCTGCACCACCGCCTGCGTCTGCTCCACGAACCAGCCCTCGGTGAAAATACTGCACTAAAATGGGCATTAAAATAGCAAAACAGCCTGTCTGGGCAGAGCAAACCCAGTGTACCCCAGGACAGAGCTGCTCCCGCTCTCACTGCTGGCGGGGAAGAGCACCTGCAGCCTGTTATTTTCTCCCTAAGCAGAGACCCTTGCAGAGCCCCGGGGCACAGCTCGGTGTCACTGCGTTGAGGGCAGGATGGAGAGCAGCGAGAAGGTGAGAGCAAGGGCCAGAAGACAGGACTTTCTTAAGCAAGTTTAATGGTTGTAGAGAGCATAATATTTAATCACTGGCTTACACGGCATTAGCAGCAGATCCCTGTACAGAAAGGCACCCCGGTGGTTGTGCTGGGATAGCAGCACCAGCTGGAAAAAAAACAAAACCAACACAAACAAACAAAAAACAGCTCCTGAGTGACACATCCTGGGTGCAAACGGGGCTTTGCAGCTGGTCTCCTCACATGCCCTCCCATAGTGCAGCTCGTGCGCTGCCATCGGGCACCCACGTGTCCCCGGGGAAGCCTCAGCCCAGCTGCTGCCGTGGCCGGGAGGATGATGCCGTGGGGAGGATGATGCCATGGGGAGGATGATCCTGCAGGAAGGATGATCCTGCAGGGAGGACGATGCCATGGGAAGGACGATGCCATGGGGTGTGAGATGCCACAGGGAACATGTCTCCACTTGCTCTGCAGAAAGCCCTAAGCCCTTTCCCCGGGCTGCAGATCCCTATCGGGTGTCCTCAGGTCCAGGGCATGCGCTTGTTTTTCTCCTTTTATCTTCAAAACACTAGTAAATGTACTGCAAATGAGAGCGCTATTATGTTTTCCTTTCCTTTATTACACTTAGCTACAGTTTGTCAATACCAGCTACCGGTGTTATTTGAGGCCACACTTTTTAAAAAAAAAAATAAAAAAGAAAAGAAAAAAGCCCTTCCCGAGCACTGAACATTTATCTGCAGTTCTGCATAAGGTCACATGTCTCCTCCAGCAGAAGGTCTTGCAAAGTTAAACAAAGTCCCCTCGCTTGCTCTGTCTGAGTAAATACAGACCATATTGGAGTAAATAAACAGCCCGGCCGTGTCCCAGACAATGGGCCCTGGCGATGAATTAATAAACTCTGCCTCTCGCATTAGCCGAGTGTGACTGGAACTGGCAGGCGGCCCTGGCCGCCCTCCAGCAGCGATTATTGCTAGACAGAGCCAGAGGAGACTTGGCACGGCGCGGGGCCCGCAGCTGGAGATTAGGTAACATGGCCGGGGCGCTGCGGGGCTGCCCGGCGGGGGCTGCGCTGCCCGAGCTGGGGTCGCCCGGCGGGTTGTGCCGCCCGCCCCCCGAGTTCCTTGGGCACACAGAGCCCTGTGGGAGCTCCCGAGGAAGGGGAGCACAGCTCCCGGCCTGCGCTGGCGCCGCTGCCTGCGGAGCCTCTTCCTCAGCTGCACAGAGCTGGTGGCTCAGAGCCCCCCAGGAAAGAGATGCAGATGGGAAGGGGCTTTGGGCAGCCGTAGGAATCCTCCCCTCGTTCCCAGAGCCAGAGGAATTGGTCCCAGGCAGGACTGCCGCCTCAGAGAGGGCAGCCTGAGAGCCAAGATGGGGCAGCGCCACAGCAGCCCCTGTGGGGTAGCAGTGGGGCCAGGGCCCACGCAGGCGGGCGCCCTACTGACACTCTTGTCCTGCTCCAAGAGCCCCGCTCACTTCCTCGCGGTGCAGGCCGGGCTCCATGGAGGCGCTGCCTGCCCAGGCCTGAGCCCTGGGCACACCAGGCACGCTGCTGTTTGCCACACTCCGTTCCTCTGCACGCCATAAACACCTCAGGGGCCTGGGCCCGGCTCCGACCCCACGCCTCCCTGCTAGGGTACAGGTGGAGAGGCAGCGGTGCCAGGAGCCCTGGGGAAATGCAATAAAAGATGCTGTCTTTTCCAGTGTCTTCTGAGGCAAGGAGCCTCTATGCTAGGCCACTCTTCACATGTACACACATGGTGGCAGGGCTGTGATGTGAGCCCGGCCTCAGCGGTGCTGGCCCAATCTGCAGGAGCGTCTCCCTTTGGAGCCCAGGGCTGCTACATCACAGCGGGTGCAACTGGGGAAATAGAAATCGGGACAAAATCAAACTTGCTTAGTTCACTTTCCATGAATGGGACTGCCTGGATCACTTCAAAACACACTTTACCAAAGATGGAGTGTCCAGGAAAGCAGCTAAACGGAAGGGAATGAGGTCTTTTATTTAATATGGTAAATGGTAATATCTTCACTTGCTGATGAATCCTAAATGTGTCGTGGGCTGAATGCCCCCAAAGGAAAACAATAACAGTTTCCAGCTCTGAGGAGCCTTTTGTCAACAGGTTCCAAAGCCCTTCACAAAGGAGAGAAATCTCGTTTTCCACATTTCCCCATGGAGGAAGGGAGGCACGGAGCTCTGCTCGGTGCCAGCCCGCTTCCTCGGCACAGTGCACTGCCCGTGGCACCAGCAGCTCTCCAGCGAGGCCAGGGTGTGCAGTACCACTTTGTTTTGACCTGTCACACAAACATTCGTTAGCTATAAACGAGAGCCACAAGGGCTGCTGGCGTGAGACAGCTGATACTGGGTCGAATGGAGGAGTCTTTCAGGGAATGCTGACCTGGGCTGACGTAAAGTTGACCCCATGCAGTCTCCTCAGCCCTTTACTCACTCCCTAAGCTCCTCCTCCTGCAGCAAGTGTTGTTTTGGTCGGTGGGTTTTTGTTTTGTTTTGTTTTGTTTTGTTTTGTTTTTGTTTTCTTTCCTCTCTCCTAAAAAAAAAGAAATGAAGCAAGGAATTGCTTTCCACTAGCCAGGCAGTAGTTTTTTGTTCTTTGCCTTAAATCACCTCCAGCCTGATGAGTGTGGGCACTCCTTGCTGGTGCCTCTAAACAACATTGCCTGCAGAGAAAACCTCTGCGGAAAGTGAAATTCAGAAGAGCTAATAAAACATTTTCTGAAGGGTTTGAATCTCTCATTCCAAAGAAAACAAAGGGGTCAACTGACCTTCCAACCTGACCCTTCTCTCTTTTTTTTGCTTTTTTTTTTCTAAGGCATTAAGAAAAACATTCTGCAAACAATGAGTGCTCGTGGTAATTGTCCCTCCCCTGTGCCCCAGTCCTTGCCAAAAGCAACATTTCAATGGCTATGGGGGGTGGAGGTTGGAAGCACAGCAAGCGCTGGCTTTCACACATCAGCGGCTGCCTGCGTCCTCACCACATCCAAGGAGGTTCAAGGTGAGGGATCTGGGCTCTGCTACTCCATGCGCCTGGCACTTGCAGGTATCTGAAAGCTGCAGGTATGAAAATGCAGATCAGAAACATTCAAAATGCCTGGGCAAAGCATAAGGAGGAGTGGTAAAGTGAGATACACTTTCAAATTCAGCTCATGTATGTAAGACCAAATGGCTCTTCATTGACTACTGAAATCCACGTTTATTTTAACTGCCACATCTATTCACCCTTGAGCCTGTCCCCATCGTTTTCCCAATGTCAGGGAAAGGCCTGGTTTGCAAGCAACTTCACGGCGCTGTTGTGCAAGAAAGAACCTCTTGTACATTTATCCCCGTTGTTTTCTAGCATTAGGACCTGCCGTGGATCCTGCTGTGACATGTTTCCAGCTGCAAAAGGAATCAGAAGCTCTGGGGCAGCGCTCCCACCTGCTCCGGGAACGTGCTCCGTGGCGCAATCTCCTGTAATATCTCCCTGCAATAAAAGGACGAGCGCTCTCCAAGAGTTCTCCCCCTTGCACTTTCCGTGCGCGGGTGATGACAGGCTCCCAGCCCCACTGTCTGCACACAGCCCCGGCCAGGTAGGAGAGGGGGCTTTAGCTGCCTTTCCTGCTCTGCTTCCTGGGGCACAACACCTGCACAAAACATTGGTAGCAATCGCTGTCCAGACACACTGAAGCGCAGCCCTGGTGCTGCCCGGAGGTCCCTGTGGACAGGGGGATGTTCTGCTGTCTTCAGGGCTCACCTTGCCATGCAGCGGCACTTACTGACCCGCAAGTGGAAGCGGAGGCAGCGCCGCTCCCAGCTCTGCTGGGATCTGGGCCATGCTGGCACTTCTGGCTCCAGGATCAGAGGAGCTGACAAAGACCGGGAGCAAGTGGGGCTGCATCTCCCCTCATTGGGCTCGCGTGGTGACATGCGCAGCCGCACAGCCCGACCCAGCAGCCGCGAGGGGCCCACGTGCTGGTGGGGAGGCCTGCGGGCGGCTCCGGCAAGCAAAGCACCAAGAATCAGTCACAGAATCACAGAATCTGAGAATGGCTGAAGTTGGAAGGGACCTCTAGAGATCATCTAGTCCAACCTCTTGCTCTGGCAGGGACACCCAGAGCATGTTGCATGGGGCTGCATCCAGATGGGTTTGGAAGATCTCCAGAGAAGGAGACTCCACAACCGCCCTGGGCAGCCTGTTCCAGGGCTCTGCCACCCTCACAGTGAAGAAGTTCTTAAAAGCCCTTGTCGCTCCCCTGCAGATGTGTTTGTACCTTTCCACGCACGCGCCAGCGAAGCACGGCGCTGCGGCTCTTCTTCGGGGCTGTTAACTCAATATAAAAATATCAGCACTGTTTTTATTATCTGAGAAAAAGCTCCGAGCTTAGCATTTCTGCACAGCGCTCAGTTCATTACACAGTGACTCAGACTAGGTTTTGTGGTGAAGGATTCAGCTTTTTCTTAGAGGTAGGATCAAGATGTCCTGTTTTCATGGTAATTTACCTTTCATCTCCCTAACATTGCCAAATTCATTTTTACCTTGATCCCACACAAACCCGTTAGTTTTTCACTTCTGTTATTGTAAATTATTTACTTTAGAAATGCTGAATCATGACACTGAGGTTAGAGAAAATTGTGTTTGCGTTTCCAGCAAGAATTGTTCCCACATCATCTGAAGATTCCTGGGCTATTATTTTGTGTGTGTCCTTATGTTTTATGTTTTAGAAAGGTTTAAGTGGCATTTGGTTTGGCAATCCTCAAAGCATTTCACCCTAGAAATACTTAATGCTAGAAAAAGATCCCTGCTAACTCCCTATGGGAGGAATTGTGCTTGGGTGGTGTGTAGGGGCAGCACGGTCCTGATCCCCTCCAGCGTGAGTCTGCCCTATTCCTGGCTGGCCTCCTTCAAGCTGGAGGAGGTAAAGCACCATTGGCACCCAGGGCTGCAAATGCACGGGCTTTTTAGCAAACTATGTGACATGCACCAAAAGGAAAGTGGGGTTCTGTTCAGGGAAGTGCTCCAAAGTTTGCGTGGATACCTAAAGTTGCACTCGGACTTGCAAAGTCGGGTTAGAAGTGTCCTGGAAAAGCTATCTGTAGTTCTCAATTTGTATTTGACCAGGAATGCAAGGAAAACAGCCTTTTTCATTTTATTTTGATGATTCTGCTTCTTGCCAAAAGCTGTAAGTGCAGAGGTATGGATCATGAAATATAAAAGTTTACATTAAAAAAAAAAAAGCTGGTAAAGAAGATGTCCAGGCTCTGCGGAGCCTCCCAGCCCCAGGTGTCTGTCCCCTCCTCGCCGCCACCACAGCCCAGCCTGGGGCCGCCCCGCGACTCCCCGGCAGTGCCACAGCCCTGCCCCATCACAGCACCCTGGAAAAAGGCTTAGCTTTCTTCTAAATTAATTCACTGTTTGTCCCCAGAGCCCTGGCTGTACAGTGATTTATCCATCCCACAAATCATTTCTGTTTGCCCGGTGTCATTTAATAACGTAATACCCCAGCCAGCGTTGCCTGCTTAAAGTAAGGGATGCCCATCAAGAAAGGTCTGTCTTATTACAGCCAACATTGTTCCCCAGTGATGACGTAGACCATGAAGGCTTTTCCTTTAGGTTGCTGAGCAGTTTAAGAAACAATCCTTGGGTGGCGGGAACCTTCCCATGGGCTCAGCTAGAGCTCCCTATCCCCGTCTATGCACTGCGGGCAGCTGAGCGACCTGGCAGCCTGCTGGAAAAACAAGCAAACATGGACCTGGGCCCAGAGCTTGCTCACTACCTGGATGTAATCTTAGTCCACGCGTGCAAGGTCATGCCTTGCAGTGTAGCTCTTTGCCAGCAGCTATGTCCAGCTCACTGGAAGGTTATATGTAGTGATGTGCAAAAAGGTTTACACACTATGTCAGCGGGGGCCTGCTAATGGATAAAAAGTGGTCTGTACCCATCTTTTTGGCCATTTTTTTTATCAAAGGTAAAGATGAGATGCAGCAGAGAAGGTGGCAGGAAAGTGTGCATCTAACAAGGTCAGAACTTCACTGTGTTGTGCTATGCCCATTTACAGGTGCATGTTTCATTGTCTTGTGCACTATGGACTTTCAGCAAAGCCAACGTTTCAGAGGGATGAGAGGGCTGGGGAAGAACAGGCCTCTAGGTAAGTGCACTGCTCTTGTGCCTTTCTCATGGGGCTGCTTGGCAGCCTGGAGCTCCTGACAAGGTGGCTCTGCTCCTGCTGCAGCTCTGCTTTGCTAAGCAGCGCAGAGTACGCCAGGAGAGGCAGACAGGGACACCTTGCTGGCTGTTTCATGGCTAAACAAGCCGTTTTCTTCAGCGCTCTCCAGGGTCGCTTGGCCTCAGGCTGGGCAGTGAAGGGGCTCCTGTTCCCACTGCAGCCATGGCAGCTGCTGCAGACACTAATCCCGTGGGGCAGGACGGGGCTGGCACCCGTGGGGCAGCTGCACGCCAAGCACAGGGGCTGCCCGTGCCCCTGGCTGCCCCAGCTGCGCTCGGGCGCCTCAGCCGCCTGTCAGCGCGCTGCACTAGGCTCCTCTCGCACTATTTTCATAGCAGTGCTTTCCATTCCAGTGGCTTTCATCTTCTGAGGATCCCAGCAGTGTCCTGTAATAGTGGATTATTTAAGCCTCGGCACGTCCTTAAGGTAGGCTGTCTATCCGCACTTTACAGAGGGCTAGATGAGGACAGGCAGTGTAAGAGGGCACAGGACAAGCTGTGTGCTCTGGTGTGCTTCAGGACCGCACTGGAGGAGCCCGTTGCCTTGTCCCTTTGCCACGAGGCTGTGCCTGTCTTTGGGGCTGGCTCTGCCCCACGTACCAATCCCAGCCACAATGTGAGGGACCTCCTGCCACCTCAGCAGAGCTGCTGCTGTGTCCAGCTCCTCCACGTGCTCCCTGCGCTCGGATGGCCATGGCGGGGACACCTGTGCCACAGGACAGCTCCACAAAGCAGGAGCCCTCGAGTGCCGCCTTGGTGCCCCAAACCTGCCAGGGAAGGGGCAATGGGAGAGCGCTCAGGGATCCCTCCTCTCCGGCTGTTTCCATGGAGTGCTCTCCGCTCCCAGCTGGGCCAGGGTGGAGGTGAATTTCCAGTGCAGCGGGAGCACTAACAAGTTAATGTTTAACATTATTATTACCTCATCTTCCAGAGGCTCCTTCTAAACATAACAATTGACGACAGGCTCCTGATAGTTTGGAGGAGCCCGGCCTCAGCCCGAAGACGATGATGAATATGATTTCCCTTCCCCCTCTGTTTTGATTTTCTGCTCTGTTACTCCAGAGCATTGGCTGGCCATGACCCCTGGCTGCTTTTTCTGTAATTACCAGCTCCTGCCAGATTTACTGTGGAAGTTAATGTCTGTTCCAGCCAAGTCAGCCTCGCTGCTCAATTGTACAAGACAGTAACCCCTTCACTACGGGCCAAGCTCTACCAAAACCAAACAAAGAAATGGGGCCGGGGGCTTCTGGAGGCTCCGCTCTTTGACGGGGGAGCCCGATTACTGTTCACACATTCGCTGTACATAACCACGCCACAAATTCTCCCTCCAAGGCCTTTTGAGTCCTGCAGAGTGCACAGGGAGCTGGAGTAGGAGAGACCAGGAGAGGAGCTCTTGAAAGGGCTCTGGAAAACACAAGGGTTTTTCCTTGTCCTCAAGTTCATGATATCCCTCTGGGCCTTTTCTTCAGAGCCCATGCATGCTCTGCTGGGACTTTCTTTAAGAAATTAGCATTCTGCAGGCTTACTTTGACATCAGGAGGATTTTTTTTTTGTCTGTCAGGTGCTTTTGCAAAAGATTGTTTTACATGCCCAAATGAATTTTGTGAAAGATCCAAGGTGAGGCGGACATCTAGCAGAAGCACATGTCCCAGCTCAAGTCTCCCCATTCCAGAGCACCTCCAGAATTTACACCCACCAATTGTGCCACAGCTCAGCTGGCAGAGCAGCTCATGGGCTGACTCCACTGCAACAGCGCAGAGTGCTCTGTGCAGGTTTGTGAAAGGAGAAACGTATCTGGTATTAGCCATGGGCTAAGCACAGTTGAAATAAAAGCCAGATTCTGATCAGAAGAAAAGCTTCAGCTGTGCCCAGCATAATTCTGGCAACGCCTTTGGAGCTGTGGGGTTCAAGTCTTGCACCATGGGGCCAAGGGGACATCAGATTAGTATCCCTAGCATTGCTCATAGCATGTGAGCAGTCGTGGTCACAACGGCAGTGAGTGCTGTTAAACACTTCAAGCTTAGGCACAGCTGGGAAATAATCATTATGCGACCAGAGAGATGGCTCAAGTACCAACCTGCTACTATGACCTGTTACTACAGAGGGGAAGATGTTAGGGACAGGACAAGCAGGTGTGAGTAACTCATTTGCAGCAAATTCTTTAGGAATCACATCTTTCTATGCAAGATTTTACAGCCAGAAGCAAGGGCAAGTGCATGGTGCAACACAAGCATTGTGTACATATTGATATTTTGATGTAGTGTGTGCATACAGTAGATCAGTCTTTCTGATTTTCCCAAAGCACTGGACTTATTTAATGCATAGGATTTTTTTAGTATGGTGCATTTGCACTATAGCATGAGCTGAGGGTTCTCATGGTCCAGCATCCCAAGGGGATTTCCTGGACACCTGCCTGAGACTGTGAGCTGTGTCACTGCCAAGCTAAGGTCTTTTGACCTGCTGGGTCAACCAGGTACTTGGAAAACCGTGAGAAATTTATATAGCTTTTCTGAAAAAATCCAGCTGGAGATATTTATGTGTGGAAAAGGAGGACATGTCTGAAATCATAGATATATGGTAGCCCCAGTCTTCACCACAGTGGCTGAATATCAAATGTGGTTCATGGCAGATAGCCCAATGCTGAGGAAAAAGCTGTACTCTGCTCCCCAACAAGGCCATCAGAGCCAGCACTGCCGTTTGCGGAGCCTGAGGTACTTGGAAGGAGAGGCTCCGTGTTTATTCCCACTGCAGAAGCCAAGACTAGAGAAATGCTGGGACAAGGGAGCTGTAAGCAGCCATGTGAGATGTGGGGTTTCACATCCCAGCTCACACATTAAAGAACTTTTGACTCAATCACTGCCACACCTTGAATATCATAGAACTTTTCTTTTTCATTTGAACAGACTTTTTCATTTGGGTTTTGTACAAGCTCAGCTGCAACACCTGAGTGGTGAGCAGCGTGGAGCAGTCCTGGGTTGTGGGTTCTTCTGTATGAGTGGGGAACAGAAGGGAAACCTGTAGCACTCTGTCCAGGCCATATTCATAACAGATTACAAAACAAGATGAGAGCAAACATAGAGCATCCCTGTTAGAAGGCAGTGAGGCAGAAGAGCACTGAGGCCATCTGCAGTAGTTGGCCCCAGGTCTGGGCTGGAGCTGGATGGAAACTCAGTACCAAGCCTCTAAATCCTCAGCAGAGAAGGGACAGCAAGGGGGACCCTGCGTGGGCCTCTTGGTGATGAAGCAGACCTCTCAACTCCTTCCTGGTGTGTGACACACCACAGTGGCCTGTCACACAGTGGGGGATGTGTCTGGCATGCAGGGCCATGTGCGATGCCGGGGTTGTGGCAGGAGGCCATGGCGGGCGGGCAGCGCGCCAGCGAGCGAGGTTCCTCTTGTCAAGGCATCCGCCAATCTGCTGCCTCTGGACGTGCCGTCAGAGTGGGAGAGGGGCCTAGCAGCGCAGTGCGCTCGTGTGCGAGTTCTTTATTATTCCAGCAGCAGGGAAACACAAGTTGGGAGTCAGCTCTGCGGCTCGTGTAGGCCCCGGCCCTGTGTGGAGTGCAGGAGACAGGCGAGTTCAGCGCTAGGGAGGGCGCTGATAGTGCCGAGCGTGGAGATCTGCCCTCTGGAATCCTGAGCTGTATCAGGGCCCTGCAGAGGCCTGCTCTTCAAAGCAGGCATGAGCTACGCTAATCCCAGTGAGCACAGAGTGCAAGAAGGAACCACTTAGGACAACCTCTCCATTCAGCCCCATGGAGATCCAGCCCATGGATCTTGCTCGCGCCACCTGGGTGTGCAGCACTGCATACAGTGTCACACACCAAGGTACGAGGTGCCACACGCACGCAGACACTTGCACTTATCCTCTGGGCACAAGCCAAGCCCGGGGCTTTCAGGAATACCGCAGGTTTCCACTGCAAGAGGCTGTGACAGGCAAAGAAACACTCCAGACTGATGAGTGTCCCCGAGTGAATCACAAACGGGATGATGCTTTCCCTCCTCTTACTGCGGATGTGGAAAATGTGCATAAATGTTGTTGTATAAACAGATTTATTTTAAGACATGTGTATGAAGCAACACACATTGCCAGGGACAGCCATGCCAGAGCAGGATGCTGCTCCAGTTAGTCAGGTACCTTGCCTATCTCAGTGGCTTGTGCCAACCTTCCGGGGGAAAAGAAGATCTCTTGCTCCATTTAGCCAGTAATACAGCACTGGATTTTGCAGCCCAGGTGCTCCCTAGCTACCCCAGCCTCGCCAGCTCAGGCTACCATTTCACATCTTGAAGATGTGTTGGGTTATCACATCCATCTCTTACTTCTGCCCAGTTTAATGGACGTTAGCTCAACTCGAGCAGCAGGTCTTGAGACTGAACCTGAACTCAGGGTCAAAAGTACAATGCACCCTTGGCATCATTGGTGAGTGTGACACGAGGTTTGGTCTTGCACCAAGCCCTGGTTTGCGGAAGGGTGCGCCAGGGTCTGGCTCTACGAAAGGTTTCATACTCGTCTTGCATAAAAGTTCCACCTCTCTGGGCCTCATCTTCCCAACTCACAACTAGCAGATATTTTACACTGGAAATCATGTGGAAGAGATAAATATATATTATAGGCCCTTTGTAACACCTTCATGTATTGGTGAAGATTTTAAAATGGTCTCCTACTGCAGTCTGGTATAATCTCGGGTATCCAAATAATTTGAGATTTCAGAATCCATCACACAGAAAGACTTGGAATTATGAAAGATGGGAATAAATCTTTCTGATTTTTATGTTGCTCACTACCTGTCTTTCAAAAGACATTTCCAGGACATGATGAAAGGCTAAATCAGCATCTTTTTAGGTGTCTTAACATGTGAGTAGACATGAAGGAGAACACTCCTTTTGTGCAGCCCAGAATTTGTTGCTGAATAAGTTGAGCATAGTGTTCTTTTGATTTTGGAGGTCTGAGCATAGTGTTCCTTTGATTTTGGAGCCCGAGTAACCATTAAAATAGTTATAACTTGGGACAAGGGCTTTTTAATCGAGTAATAAGTATGTGCGAGTTGTCACTTGGAAACGTGGCGGCTGATGTGTGTGTTGTGGGGTTAGCAGCCAGCGACCTGTTTGTGGGCTGTTTATTATAGGCCGCTACATGTCCCACAGATTCAGGATAGGGAAACCTCCCTGCAGCAAACACCACCAAGGCTGCCTGGTGCTGGGGGTTTTTCTTATGTGCACATAGGTTTGCACTGAAGCCAGTGACAGGACAAGACTGCTGTCAGGAGTAGAGGGCTTCGCAATGCATGAAGTTGCTTTTGATTAATTCCTGAGCTGCGATGCTGCTTTGGGAAATGTATTCTCTATAGGTCTCTCACTGTGACTCTATAAACAGAGGCAGTGACTTGCATTTAGAGGCACTAAAAGTGATTTAAATGATCCAGCCTGGGACTTTTGCCAAGCAGCACCTCCTTCTGTTTGCTGTGCGGGCTTTGCTGCTCTCCCCCTTGTGTGTGTGTGTGTGTGTGTGTGTTTTTTTTCCCTTTCCATGCGGAATTTTTTGAGACTATCCTTTGAGACAGTCTCTTTCTCCTAAAAAAAAAAAAAAGAAAAAAAAAGGAGGAAAAAAAAAGCAGTTCTCTTCTCCAGATGGACAGCTGCTCCCTGCTCCTTTTGATGTTGCTTTTATCTGCCAGGCCAGTGCTCTCTCACCCCCTGCCCTCCCCGAGGCGGTTTCCATGGGGGTCCCAGGGGAGCTTTGTCTCTCGCATGTGTTTAAAGAGAAATGTGGAGCTGACACAAAGGCTCCCGGCTCGACCTTTTGCCCTCCGCAGTTATGAGGGCCATAAAGCTCGAGTCCCGGGAACGGTGCTGATGACCAGGGCCGTCCTGGACACAGATCTAGCTTTTTGGCAGAAAGTTGTTTAACTAAAAATAGTCCTAGGGAGGAAAATAAAAGGTTGTGCAAACTAAGCAATGCCTTTTATTTCCTTATTTGGCCTTACTGGTAGCCGTATGGATTTCTTCAGGATGGCCGGAGGCAAACAGATCCCTTGCACGGAGCAGCAGATCTGCAAAGCCCGAGCCTCAGGCTCGGTCGCCACGCTGCTCCATGGCCACAGCACCAGGCTGCCAGGCAGGGATCGGTTGCGGAGATTCCCAGGATTTTCCTCCCATGAGGAGAAGTGATCCCTGCCGTGCTGGCCAGGGGCCCAGCAAAGGCCACGGGAGCTGCCGCGAGCAGCTCTTGGCCTCACAAATGCAGCGGGTGCCCGGGTGCCGCGCGGCGGCGGGCGCTGCTTTCCCTGGCCACTCATCCCAGGAGTCCTCTCCGTGGGAAAGAGAGGTGTCCGCATCTTGATTCAAGACATCAGCAGGGCAATCTTGGATTTTTGTTTATTATTATTATTATTTTAAATCCCTGCTCAGCCTGGCTGGAAACAGGTAGCAGGTGTCCTGCATTTGAGGCTAAGGGTTGCTAGCTTTTGTTTTCCTGCAGAGGTTGCTGTCATCAGCCTGAAGTGGGCCAGGCACAGAAGGAAAGGGGAGGGTGGGAAAAGAGAAAAAAAGGCTGCTTTTCCTGTGCCCTGCTGAGGGTGATTATTTGTAAAGGAGCTGCAGGAGCACCTGAGCAGCAAGGTCCTTGCTTTCCTTGGGAAGCAAGTTGTTCAAGAGCAGGGCAACCTGTTGAATACTTATCTGTAGGAATGTCAGCTTGATGGGATTCCTGTCAAGGCTTATGGTTATGGCGGTAACAAGACATTTCCCAGGAATCTGTCCTTAAACTTTTGGTCTTCCAAACTAGATAAATTAAAGGCTACATATGATGTGGCAGAGGCAATAGTTTTCTTCCTAATTGGAAAATAATTTGGGAGACTTATTTTAGGTTACATAAAGCCAAGAAGGTGGGGGTAGAGGGGAAAAAAACCTTTAAAAGAAGGAAAAACTCAGTAACTTATACTGCAGCTTGTTCCTTAACCAAAATACAGCTGTCTTTAGAACAGACAGGGAGAATTTATACTGGAAGGTACACACAAAGATGCAAGCACCATCTCTTTCCACTTGCATAATCCTATTCTAGGAGATTTTTAGTCTGGGATGAGCAGCTCTGTTGCATGAACCACCTGCGCAGCCATGCACCAGCGCACAGCAGTGCTCCGTGTGCTTGGCTCACTGCCTTGCATCATACAAGGCTCATTTTCTTCTGTGAGTCTTTTTAGAAAGTTGTGGGCCTAAAGATAGGAGCACATACTCACTTGAAAGGGAAGTTTACACTGAAATCCTTGGCTTAACAACATGAGCTGGAGGAGGGGCTCTCTGTTGACGCAGGGCCAGTGGATTTGGCCCGTGTGCCACCCTGGGGTGCGTGATGGGAGGACAAGGGGCAGACACTTTGGAGGAGAGGGGGCAGATGCTTCCTTGGCTCCCATAGCCCCGAGGGGCATACAAGCCTGGAAGGGATGGCGTGAGGGAACAGAGCAGAGCGACCCTGTTGCCTCTGCTCTCAGTCACATCCCTTGCACAGGCAGAGCTGGAGCGCAGCGCAGAGCCCCCAGCACTCGGCTCTGCCCCTCGGATTGCCCCTCGCTCTGGGAATGTAGGTAGCAAACTGGAGGAGCTATCCAAAATGCAGGGCTGGGACAGACCCGCGCCTGGGCCCGGCTCTGCCATGGCCCTGTCCTCAGGGACCCGAGGAAAACATCGAGGGTCTCTCAGCCTCATTTTCCTCCTTTGGAAAAATAGGGATGATGATAACATCAGCCAACTCCAGAAGAGTATTATAAGAATACATTTTTAAAGGATATTTTTAAATGCTTTTAACTTTCCAAAGGGAAAATGGGAAATAACATTAACAGATGAGAAATGCACTTTGTTGAAAATGGGTCTTTATGAAGACAGTGGTTTTGCTGCTTCTGCAGCAGCCCTTAAGGCTCTGTTACCACCACAGAGTAGTCTCACGAACTCTCCATTTAGCCTTTAAAACCTCTACACAGGCTAAGGAGTCACAGATGCAGCTGCAAGAAGAAACCACACACCACAGACACGCAGGTGCATGTGGGCCCCAATCGGGAAGAATATTAACCATTTCCTGGTGAAAGGAACACAGCGGTCCCTCTCGCAGATAAACTAACCTCGGGGCAGTTCCAGGACACGCTGTGTTCGGGAAGCTCCTGCCCACGTGACTGCAACGCTGTGCGTAGCTGCACAGACCCTGCTCTCAGTGGCAACAGCCTAAAAAACCTGAGTTATTTATCAAGTTCAGTTAAGTTTGTGCATTTGTCCAATGTGGTATGGAAAGCCTTCCCGATGCGATTTCTATTGCTGTTTGTTTTAAGCTCTGAGCCTGGAAAATATATTTGATATTTACCACTGTATTTCTAAGCCTGGATCTGTTTTCAATAAGCTGGTTTTATGATCTGCATCTGCCCTTGACAGAGATTTGCAGTAGAATCATTCTTTGTACCTGGGAATAAGAAGAATAATTCATAATAGATATGTTATTAAAAGTGTCCTGTATGTTTTGAAGAAAATTGTGTCATGATCCTCTCTCATATATGCTGTAATTATAATTATTCTCTGGAACTGAACCTGCATGGTTGTTCGCAAAATAACAAGGTACATTTCCCATCTCTGAAAGGATTAATGTCAGAATTGGGCTTCCCGGGTGAATGACTGCATAAGTTATATTTTAAATTCATTTTCTATGAAACTGCTTTCAGTTACCTAGTTTGATAGACTATCAAGATGCAAATGTAGACAAAGTAGTATTTTTTAAGACACTTGATATCTATGAACCTAGTATGATTGGCTGAGCTGAAGCTGTTGCAGGAGATAATGATGTTCTGCTGGAAGGCAGTAACGCTTCGATAAACTATGACGATGATAATGTATTGAAATAACAACATGTGGTACTGCAATCCACCCACGCACCGTCATGCACCACACCATAAATGTCAGGGTGTGCTTATAGTTTGGTTTCTCTCCTAGAATCACAAACCTGGCAGCCCTAGCTGTGATGCTCACAACAAACTCTTGTTTTGTTTCATATCTCTGGCTGATTGCAGCTCTGCCCATGGTCTGTCTGACTTGAGGTGGTGATGGGGCATGGTTATTAAAGGCTTAAAAATGGGATTTAGAAAAGTACTCAGCCATCCAAAAGTTTACATACTAGCGGGACCCTACTTGAACAGCAGGAGGTTGTAAAACTAGGCAGAAAAATCTAATGCATAAGAAGTTTTGCACTACATTTTCACCTTTTCTTGCTTTCAAGCAAAGCAGAAAGTCACCTTTTTCCTTTGATTCTACTTGAAATAGAACCAGAAACTTTTCCAAATGCTTTTGAGCTTCCACATACCTGAAAACTTAGATTTGACCTAAGTTTCAGCAGCATTTTATGGGGATAGTTAGTTGGAATGGTAGCAGAAGTGGAATTTTATTTTCCCTCCATTTCATAGCAATGACGTGATTATGAAATATTTTCTTATGTTTGTCGTCTTAATTTTTAGATTAAATAAGCCAATACATTCTTAATAACCTGCCTTCAAGAGTCTCCACTTTGCAACTCCATTGGTAGAGCTAAAGTAAATGTAAGAAGTTTTAGGGAAAACTGCTTGCAGACACGAGGCTCAATAAGAAGAAGGCCTCTCTGTATCTAGATGGGAGCTGGATGCCATTTCAGCACCGAGACCCTCAGCTGTAATCCCAAGAATCTCCACATCTACTTAACTCCAAAACACCTGCTTTCAAAGGTGCTTCCACTCTAGATATGTGAAATTTGTGGCCTGTTAAGGTTCTCCTTCTCCATATGTGTATTGGTGCCTGTGGGCCGGGGAAGCACGGATCCTAGCTGGCATGGAAGGC
>JAUBOD010000150.1:297849-310569 GCA_032353885.1 Nothura maculosa
ACGGCACCTCTCCTTGGGAAAGAAGTCTCCTTGAGGACATGGCTACAACGGGAAAAAGCCTCCTAACCCACTCCACTTCCTATGGTCTCCAGGACCGAATGTGCCACCAAAGGCAACATCCATTATCTGGATGCTGCTCATTGTTCTCAATATCTGCGTTCAAAAAAAAATCTGATTAGAGCATTTTAAAAAATGCAATCTTGCTTCCCTTCTTAAATGCGTCTCCTTAAATCTTTACACTGCTAAAAGATACAGCATGGATCCTTGTAGAGCATATGAAGTTTCCTCTCCTCAAATGATATCGCACTTAAATGACCAGCTAACTGAAGACATCTGGTAGATGCAATTATCTGAATGCTGCACATTTGTTTTAGATATGGCTCGCTACATTACTCAGGGCTAATCTATCTAATCATGCTTTTCTGTCAATAATGTTATGTGTGAATGCAATTTTCCATTGTCGACCAGATTCAGGCAGTGGTCAAATACTGTTTGGCAACTTTTTAGATGCACATGTTTATTTTAGTAATTCTTCCCAGGCTACCATAACTAGGCGAAGTGAAACACAAATTCACATCTGGATCCTGAGCCTTCACTCACTGTAACGTAGTTTCAGGGCAAAGGGTGAATTTTGTGACAAATTTTATGTCTGTAGGATCACTTACTATAAATACACTACTTGTGGGCAGTCAGCCAACTAATAATGTTGGGTGAAAGAATCAATGGAAAAGACTGAACTATATTTTGTTTTAGAATTAGTCAAAAGTAGGGATATTTTGCTGAAGGTTCTAAAGTTTTCCTCAGATTTTGCGGAAGAAAGTTACACTGCCCATTTTACAAAGCAGTAGGGAAACAAGTCTTGGCAAATGTCTGCAGAATGTTTCTACCAGCTCCATTTTATCTGTTTTCTAAAAAAAGACCTATGGACTCTGACACAGCCAAGTTACTGCGGCTTACAGCAATGCCAGTGTTAGCTAAACCTTGGTAATTGAACAAATACATGCTTTTAGCTGGGGCAAACACAAGATAAATGCTATTAACTTTTCTCTAGTGCATAAACTAACATGTTTTAGCTCTCAGTGGGAGACGCAATTGCAGGTCAGTCCGTGCAGCTCAGCTGATGGACAGTGACTTGCTACGCTGCCGCAGTCTCAGCTGTGTGTGAAGCCCTGGGCCTTCCCAACAAGGACATCTGTCCTTGTGCCTGGCCTGGGTAACACACAGGGAAAGCATATTATTGGTGTTATTTAATTTGCATTACGGTGATACTTAAGAGCTCCGGTTTGGATTAGGACTTTGTTGTGCTAGGCATTGTATAAACACACACAAAGGAACGATGCTGTCCCCGAGAGCCGCCCGCCTTATGCAAACACACGGGAGCTGGGTAGGGTTTCACGTGGAGGTTTGGGCTTCGTCTTCCTCAGCGCCTCGTGCCAGGCAAACGTCGTCAGCTCTTGTGGATCCTCCTGACTCATCAAAGGGCGCTGTGCAGAACTGGGGCTCCGTCAAGCTCAGGCATCTGCACAGCACGCAGGAGGTTGCTCAGAGGGATGCTGGAGGCCAAGCTGGGGTGGGCCATGTGGGTTTATTCCAAGGGCAGCTACAAATTGTCCCCACGTGTTGCAGTTCTGAGTGAAAAGCAGGAGTCTTGGCCTCGAACATGGGAAAGAGGAGCAGAGCACCCGCCACCTCGTGTCAGGCAGCTCCGAGGTCGAGCTGAGCTGCCACTGGCAATGCTTCAAGGTGGGCTGGGCCTGCTGTATGCTCGATCCATACAGGATTTCGGAGCAGCCAGATGAGCTATGGGGCTCCTTGTCCCATGGTAAGCATCTCTCCATCAACTTTGAGATAGACAGGTAATAAACAGTAACCATATTCGTTCTGTATACCTTGGAGGAGGTAACTCGATCAGAAACAGAGAAAAGCTGTTAGTTATCTCTGTGAGATATGCTTATTCATTTTCCCCAAAGGCTGTTAATGGGACTTTTGGCTTTGGCAGAAGAAATCCTACTTTATTTCCTAAAGCCTACTAAGTAAAGATGAATCACAGGCAATTTTAACCTGTTTTGAAGTGGAGCTCCTTCCTTTACCCTATGCATGAGTGGCAGGGTGGCTTCTGAAAAGGAAGTGGATAAAAGCCTGTTAGGATAATTTACTCTGTTCGGGAGCATGTAGCGATAGGCTTAGCAGTGTGTATGTAAACAGTGCTTGGGATTTCCCATTTTCTGCAAGTGAAGGGCTCTGTGTGCAATTATTTTCTCTTAACTTCCTGTCTTTCTCTATCCTTGAAGATGTGACTACCTTACTTCTACAAAACTCATTTAGAAAAGTGGCACTGCTGTTTAAAGGGAACCAGTGAGTTCAGTTGTACCAGTTGTACCTACAGAGTGCCTGTGAGTACAGCGGTTTCCAGTATGGGTATAGCCTGACTCCAAACCTGTGTGGTATGAATAGGTGGCAAAGAGTTTCACAGGTTGTGGGCAAATAGAGAGAAAGCATTTATGTGTCAAGGAATTTGAGAATTCACAAAAACTGTATAAACCTGTCAAATGAAACTCATCTGTTGTTCAAGATGGTTTATTTTTTTTGGAAGTAAAAAAGCAGTGCAGTCAAGTAATTGCTCTCTTACTAGTAAACCTGTTCAGGTCAAGAAAGGGGTATGGAGCTTGCACTGCTAAGCTAACCTTACCATAGAAATGAAGTCTTGCCTATGCTGAAATATGTTTTATCTTGGCTCTCGCATGTGAACAGTTACTTTTCAGTAAAAAATACATATTTCTACAATTGCAGACAAAATGCATAAACATTTGACCCCTGGAAAATTGATATATAGCTCAAGACAGTCTTCAGAAAACCTGGCGCACGTATATGCATTATAAGCTCCTCTTTTCCAGGGCCAGCGCTGCAGAAAGATAGGGATGAGCTGTGTGTTTGCTCTCACCCTCCATCCACCCCCTCGCCTGCCCCGCGCCTCCCCTCCGCTGGCTGTGGGATGTGCCAGTACTTGTCTTGGCACGGGCCAGCCTTGGATATTAAACGAGGGAAACCTGCGGCGTGTTCGTGACTCGCTCGGCCTTCCCCGGCACCTCTCTGCTCCCCGGGAAGGGGAGAGGTCCACGCAGGCCCCAAGGGTGGCGGGCGCCATTTTAGCTCCCATGGAGGAGGCCCTGTCAGGACATGGTGGTTGGAGGTGCAGGAACTTGCACACTCCCCGCACACAGGTGGCCAACAGCCGTGTAGGGACAACGGGACTTTTCCGTTTAGTGTGGTCTTGGCCTGCATCTCCAGTGGGAAAGCTCACTCAGCAAGTGCCTCGCTGGGGCCTTTCTGCAAGGATTGGCCTCGAGGGTGATTTCGTGACAGAAAATTGCCCATTAGAATTTGCCCAGCCCTTCATCTCCAAAGAAGCTGTCAGCGAGCTGAAATGTGGATCTCCCTTCAGCTGCACTTATGGGTCTCCCTTCAGTTGCACTTATGGGTCTGTCTCCCCTCAGCTGCAGTTAACTTGCTCTGCATTTTAACCACTGCCCCAGACACGAATGGCTCCACTTCTCATCCCCAGTACCTAATGGTGTCTTATCCTGGTCATTAAACACTAAATGACCCAGTGAGTCAGCAGCCATACTGCTCACCATAGATAAGCATCTATGGGCTCCACATAAAAACTTACGATACAAAGGATCTTCCACATCATAAGGCACTGTTAATAATTTGTGAAGCTCTCTTCTCTTGTTAAATTGTCCTTGTAAATTCAATGGAAGGTTTTTATATAATCACACTCTGCGCTAATCATTATTATATGCTAATCTATTCTTGTATTGAGGTCAGGCTTTAGTTTAAACAGTTATTTTTCTCTTCCTGATGTTTTCTCCTCACCCATATTTTGAGGAAAGACACATACCCTGCTCAGCTGCTGTTCTGCTGCTGGATAAATGAGGTTCTTGTAGGGTCTTCTAAGACAGACTTGTCATTTCCCTGGTTAGTATTTGCTCTTTGTGTAAACGTGGGTGACTCTGTGTTGTTCTGGATTGCATGTGTTATTCTGGATGTGCTTTTGATACTGCCTTACACAATGGCAGTAATATCTTCTGTTTCACTAAAATGGCTTGTCTAATGCATCCTGTGATTATTTTTACCTTTTCCATAGTTTTATCATACCAATGGCTCAGTTATTCTGTGAATGATGACTGTATCCTGTTCTTTCTTCACCACTGTTCCTGCCAGGTGATGTCTGCTCATGTCCTTGTAGCAGAAACCCTTGTTATCTCAATATATGGCTTTCTCTGCTGTAATAGTGATTTTTTGGGGTCAGCAGGTCTTGTTTTTTTTCTCCCCCCCCTCTGATATTCTAATCATCCTCTCTGTTGATGAAGCATCTCAATTTTGTGGCTTCAATGGGTTTTATTAGCATGTTGTTGGGGGGACTTTTTTTAGGCCTCCATCAGCTTTGCTTAAGACAAATGACAGAAGGCTCCTTAACTTCAGCCTTCTGCTATTCCCGATGGGACTCTTGCTCCTTAAGTCACAGTACGACACTTATGTCACAGCTCTCGGCTTTGTCAGTGGTAGAAGTGGTGCCCCCACCACTTCTGCTAGATGTTTTTAGCTAGTGCAAGAAAAGTAAGATAAAAACAAGCTAACTCACACAGCAGAGCACAGTGGAGCAGAAGCACGATCCCCTGTGTGCAGAGCTGAGGGCTAGTTTCCTCATGTGCTTGGCAGAGCAGTGGCCATACCTATGGAAAGGGACAGAAACGGATTTCTGTTCTTCCTGAAAGTGCTTTATCCTAGAGCAATCCAGGAATCACTAGGCAGGCAAATTTCACTGCAGTGCACCAATATCTAGTTGTGCCCTTCATTGCAAAGATGGTCACAGAAGAAGCTGGAAGCAGTTATGTTTCAAGTGGCTGCACCCTGTGTTCAATCTGGCCGGCTCTATGGAGGCAGGCTCGGGGTGCAGCATTTCAAAACATTTAGAACAAACCCTGGGCATCTGTAAAAACCACACGGTGTATAGTTAGTACAGCCAGATGTGCTGTCAGCCCCACAACCCTGCATCCGAGTGGATGGAGCATGTAAATCTTGGAAGGCTAAAGCTGAAAGCACAGGGAGATGCATAAAGAATTGTGTTCCATCCAGGAGAAGGGGGGGGTGAGGTGTTATCATTCTCCATTAATCACTTACATCTCCAACCTGCCTAAATCCTCTGAAAAGAACCAGCAAAGAAAACACCAGCTGCTGTAGCTCCTACTTTTTCCTCAGTACCCTGCAGCCTCCCTCCCTCCTCCCTGCCTTGCCCAGACTGTGTTTATTTTTACTGCTAGTGAATCAGCCAGGAACTTGCTCCCTGCAACCAGAACAGCTGAGAACAAGCTGCAGTTTGTACATTCCCTGAAACCCCGGATTTGTTTTGTAGCTTGTGAGCAGCAGCAGAACAGTGGAGAAGAGGAGAGAAAGCGAGATACACAGCTCCTTCCTCACCCGGAGAGCTGGACTTTCATTCTGCAGCGAGGGGGACTTCCCCAGCTTGCTCCTTGAACGCCTGTCAGCTTTCACTGGCGGCTTTAGGCATGCTTAGTTTGTGAAAGAAAGTTGTCAGCACTTGGACTGTAAACTCCTTGGGAAAAGAGTCGCTGTGTTATTATGTAGGTGTGCTCAGCTCCTGCAGTAATCCTGACTGATTGCACAAGAGCACCGTGCTGGAACATAAACAGCTCCAGAGCTCTTCATGCAGCGGCCGCTGCTGCTTCTGCCTGGGCCAGAGCGTGAGGGCTATCGCTGTGGAGAGCAGGAGGATTTGCCTCCCAGGCCTCTCCCTGGCCGTGGCACTAGCTGTGTACATGGCCACACAGGTTGGGGTGCCCAAAAGGTAAGGGTGTCTCACCTTCAGTGAGAATGGCCATGGGAGGCAGCCTGGTGCAGGACAAAGGCAGTAGCAAAGAACGGCCATTAGTGCGGGAGAAGTGAGTGAGGAGAGACAGTGGGACATGGAGAGGAGAAAGACAGAAGGAAAAAAGGAAAGGAATGGGCCCCCTCCCCCCCAAAGGGTGTATACAGGAAAAAAGGCGTAAATGTGACACAATCATTCCTGTGGGAATACCCATCTTCCTGAATCAGGGGGAGGGAATCGCTCCCTGATACTGAGACATGTAACCAGAGCCCTCCTCAGGCAAGACCCGTCCAACCATGGATTCTCCTGTCACCCTTCAGCCATGGTCCTTAGGAGGGTCCTACCACTGATCCTCAAGCAGCGAGAATTTTGGGAAGCCAGATTTGGAGTCCTGTCCTCCAGGGAGCTAGGAAATCCTTCTTTACAGAAACACCAAGAAGAAGTAATTTATTTATCCAAGCTTTTGTGGCACAGGCCTGCAGCACAACCACTCATCTCCTGCACGGTTAGATCTTTCTTGCCGGCACTGCTTTGCCAAAAGATAGTTTTATAATGCTGATAATCAGGCACCCTGCAAAAATAAAATTCTGATAAGCTCCTCAATATGGCAAAGCATTTGTGTTACAGAAAAAAAACACAGCCTTTTATTGAAAAGTACCCCCCAAAAAGCTTATCTTGACCTAGAAGTGAAGAAAGTGCAATTAATAAACTTGTTTCTGAAGTCTGACCTCTAGACATAATAGATTTTCTAGCACGGCAAGGAATTGTGTGTCGCAACTACAGGATAGAGCAATTTGTGTATAATGAGGAGGGAAAGATTCATGTTAGGTGGGGTCAAATTACTATGTTGGTAAGTGCTGAAGTGGTGAGGCTAGAGTGGGAGCACCTGAAGAGGCACTGGGTGAACTGCTATTGCTAATAACAATGTTGTTCACAGGTAGGTTCTGTTCCCCTACCCTTGCCATGCAAGACACCCTGGCAGCATGCGCGGCTGCTGCCCTGGCAGTGCTTGTCCTGTGCTCTCCTTCCTCATCAGGAGCACCCCAGGATACCCCCGGATGCAAGCAGCAGGCTATGGGAAAGGTATGGACATCTAAACACAAGTGACGGGCAGTTATCCTCTGACAAACTCCTTCTAAGTACACTCCTGCATCTCCTTTGGAAAAACAAACAAAAAAAAAGAACATGAGATAACACAGTAGCTTGATGACAAAATAATGTTAGGTTTAGTGTAGATGAAGCCACAGTTTCATCTGAGGTTTTGTGGTGGCCTTTTTCTTTGGTGGTCTTGAATTACCCTTTTCTGAACGCTCTTATGAAGACCTAGAGCACGGTTGGATCACTGCAATTTTTAAGTTCGAGAGCCTCGTTTAGGTTGCTGCTTCTCCTGCTTTTGAGTGACTCTAGTCGTAGCTACGTTTGATTTACTTTACAGAGCTGCACCCTGCAATCCTTAGTCTCAGAATAAGCCTTGAAAAGGAAGGGCAGCGAGGGAGCCCGGTCCTGCCATGGGGCCGGATCATGGGAGCTGGAACCTGCGTGGGTGGCAGGAGGGTTAAGGGCTTGGCAGGGAGCAAACCACTAGAAGGGAAGGACGTTGTTCAGAAAGGTCCCTCTGCTGATGCTCCCTCTGCTCTCATGACCTGGCTGCTGTTGAGGATGGTTGTCACCAGTGTGTTCTCTCAAGATGGTGCTGAGAATCGTCTACAGGAAGGTCAAGATTGTCTGTGGTGGTGTAAAAGCCTGGGTGACGTGGCTGGCACTTGGGCTCCGAAAGGGCAGCCCGGAGCTCTCCCTTTCTCTCTGGTGGGAGGCAGGAGGAAGGACACGAGCTCACAGTACTCGGCCTGCTGCTTCAGACCTGCCACCAAGGCTTCCCGGCCATCTGTAGAGCAGGGACAGCTTTAAGCCCTGCTTATCTCGCCCTCCTTCTCCCTGCTTTCTTCCAATGGCCAACCTATGCCCAAAGCAGGGGGGTGATGTTGGGGCAGAATGGGGAAACAGGCAGACAGCTAATGTTGAAAACAGTTTTGCTGTGCTTAGGCCCTGCAGTTTTTTCTTTCCCCCTATTGTTAAATGTCATTGAATAGCGGCAAAACAGGAAATTGCTTCCTCCAGCCTCTGACCCAGCGCATGCAGCGCAGCTGCTCCTTGCTCAGAGCCGCCTCTCCACAGCAGCCTGTTTGTTCCTAGAAAGTAGCTGGGCATTTTGAAGGAGCATTTGGGAAGAGCAACAAAGCTGGAGTAAGCAGGTAAACTTATGAGTTCATAAAAGAAGAGACTTGGGCTTGAAGTATCTATCTGGTGGGAACAGTCAAAACCGTCCGCTTTCCCAAAACTGGGGCTTGTGGAAATGAGAGCAATAACGTCCGAACCAATCTCTGTCACCTCACCCGTCTCGTGACCAGCTTAATTGTGCCTTTGTTGTGCTGGGGCTCTCGCCTCAGACAGCCTCGCTGTGCAGCTATTGTTTCCCAGGCTCTGCGGCCTGTGTTGTGATCCTCGAGCCTCAGAAGTCCAGCCAGGTCTTATTTGGCTGGGAGGCCTCCAAGGAGACAGGAAGCGGTGCCGGTGGGTTGGTGGGTGACCCCCTCTTCCTGCCAACGCGACACCCCAGAGTGCCAGGGGAGCGGCGCTGCCGGCGTCTGCTAAGGAGAGCTGCAGAGAGGACATCAAAGACTCCGTCCGTAATGACACATCCCCCAGTGTCCACCGAGGGCAGGGGCAGCCTCGTCCTCTTTAATGACACTCTGTCGACCTAGAATTCCCTTTGATTTTTTTTTATTATGATCTGATATTTCTCCTTCTGTCCCCTAAATGCTTTCATTGGGAAAAAGAAAAGGGATCTCTTGTGGATTTTTTTTAAATAGCACTTCTGTGTTTCTGAAAGTAGGATGCATCAGTGTGAAGGGAATGATGCTCAACCCAATCTCTGTCACCGCATTACTCTAAAGCTCCAACTTAATTAGTGCTTTGCACAGCTTTTACCCAGACATTCTGAAAAATCTGTGATACAAAATGAAGTGATGGCTCGATACTCTCTTTCTGCTGGAGGGATGAACTGTGTGGTTTGGTAGATGCATTTCTAGAGCACCCAGAAGGTGCATGACATTCTTCAGCCCTCGTGCTGAACCACAGAAGTTCACAGATGACTTGCAAAAACCAACTGAAACCAGGACAGAATTTCATATCACAAAAACCATTTTAAGCTGAGGTTAAGGTAAAGGTTTAACTCTACTGCTTACAGTTTGCAGCTCCAAAGACAGAACGTATGTTAAGTACTGCCAAATACTGGCAGTGTACTTTATGCCAATGCGAGTGTGATGTTTTATTTTCACCAAGTCTTTGAGATCCTTGGGCACAAGCTTCTACACCTAGTGTGCAGGGCTGCTATAGGGCTGACTTGGGCAGTCTCCCAGCACTAGGTGCCCTTGCGTGTCCCAGCCCCTGTGGCTCCTTGGAGCCCGTGATGCCCTGGCTGCAGTTCTGCAGTTCTGCTAGGCCGTCTCTGGGGCCGGGAACTCTGGCAGTGCATTGCAGCTGCCCTCCTAAGGAGTGCTGGCAATGCCAGCAACCTGGCAGCTACTTCCTGGGATGTGTCTGGAACCCTGGCAAACTCCTGCTTCATGCACAGGTGAGAGACACCCACCTGGCAAGCCCTATTTTATCCCAGTGACCCTCAAAGATATAAATGAGGCACTGAAACCTCACTTCATGGCTTTAGGAATTTGCATTCTGCTCCAGCTGAAAGAACTAAGTAATGAGGCAAAACTATCAGGATATACCTCTGGTCATGGAGGGGATACGGGGGAGGTCACTGTGATTTGACCAGCTGCCTGTCTCAGTGTGGGGAGCTGTGAACACTTTCTGCTTGATTTGTGTTCCCTTCCGCAGGCGAGGACCGTGTTCGTCTGCCCTCCTGCCTGGCGCTCTTGCTGCTCCTTTCTGCAGTCCCGCTGCCGCGCGCTCTGCATGGGAGGTGCTCCTGCAGCGGGAGGCTTCTTCCTGGCAGCTGCAGGAGGCGGCTCCCGCCTCCGAGCTGAATTTAGGAGGTGCAGCAGCTGCAGCCACAGCAGCCACAGAAGCAGCCCCAGCAGCAGCAGCAGCCGCAGCAGCTGCAGCAGCCGCAGCTGCAGCAGCAGCAGCAGACACAGCAGCAGCAGCAGCCCCAGCAGTCACAGCAGCCACAGCCGCAGCGGGGCTCTGCTCAGCTGCAGCATCACGCAGGTGCCACCCGTTCAGAACAGGCTGTTCTTTGCACTTCCCTGTCCTCGTTCATAGCAGCAAATGAACCATCAAAACACAGTGTGTGTGTCCCAGACACTTTTTTTATTGTTATTTTTTAATCCCACAGCACCAAGGGCTGCACAAGTCGCCTCTGCAGCGCAGGGCTGCCTGGCTTTCTGTCAGCCCTCTGTGAGAGAGGCTGCCCCAGAGGCTCGCCACAAAGCCGTGCAGATAGAGCACCCAGGACACCAATACAGTGAGTACATAAGTACTCCAGGTCTTCCGTGACAACTTAGAGAACCTTTTCAAAGTCTGGATGTACTTCAAATCCCTGGAGTCCCCTCCCTTCCCAACACACAGTCTTGGTGTCTCACTCCATCTCGACTTTGTTTTTTACCATCAGAGTAAAGCAGTGCATTGGGGTTTGAAGAAACAAACCTATTTTCTGGTCTTCCTCGTATACGAATCCCAGGTAACAGTGCTATTGCTAACACAGTGAAAGCCAGCATCTGTTGAGCTCAAGGCAATGGCTAGCCTGTCTTTAAAAGTAATTTTATGTAAATAAAGCTGTATTAAATAAAATAGGTATTCAGTAAGGGAAACACCAACTGAAAAGGTCTAGAATGGAGCTCCGAGTGTATTGATTGGACCCTAAGACACAAGGGAAGACTCTTGTGTTTCTCACAGAGTTTTTCCTGGAAACTGGCCCTCCCACCTGCAGCTTAGCAGCTTTCTGTGCACATCCTGGTCTCAGAAAGCTCTTTCTAAAATCACTGTTCACTTCTCTACCTGAATCTACCAGAGAGACAGTCAGAATGTCTTTCCCTTCCATTGTTCCTGCCCTAACAGATGAATAAACCTGCCTTGCACATGTCTGTCTTGCTCATTGGCTCTCTCATCATCATAAAGGCCCTGCGTGGCCTTTATTCCTTTTCACAAGGACCACCTATAAAGATGAGCTTAGGTGCAATGCTTGGATTGACATTCACCTGTACCTAGGGAACCTGCTGCTTGCTTTGCTGGGAATCCACTAGTGCTTGTTAAAGAGCGAGGGTTCGCTAGCCTTGGGTGAATTTGCTTCTCTCTTTTCCCCACATGGAATTTGCCGGTGTTTTGGTAGCTGTTCTAGGGTTAATTGGCTTTCTGTGCCAGCAGTTTGGGTAAAAGTTGGCTCTGAAAGGCTGGCGAGGCCGGGGAGGCAGTGTGGGCTGCCCCTCTGTTTTTAGGGGGCTTATAGGGAGTTGTGGGGTGACAGGGGCATTTGCAGCAGCACGGGCTCCTCCCGCCGTGCGCCGTGACACCTTGCCGAGCTGTGCCTCAACCCACACATCAAAGAGGAGCCCCAGAATGACCCGCTTGCCAATTGTGGCCCATTATCTGTTATTAACTCCTCCAGAGGCCGGGGACGAGCAATGGGTAATTTACAGTGTGTTACTGCACTTCTGCCCTCGCTGTGGTGTGCGCCAGCTGAATCTGTGATAATCCAGAACGAGAAGCTTTTTTCTTTTCTGGCTAATTCACATAGGTCGTTGCCAACCTCTGCTAAAGTTGATCAGGAATTTAATTTACTTCTAATTTTGTTTTTCTGCTTCCTGCCCCTCCCACCCCATGTAGCAAAGCAGAAGCTTTCGGCGCTGCTTCTCTCCAGTACATGTTTGCTTCCAGGAAAACTTGGAAGCGCAGCAACAACCTCCTCCGGTCTCTGCCAGGTTTCCTTCGAGATTTAATGATTCAGGTGGCTTCATTTACTAAATTTTTGCCAAGAAAAAAAAAAAAAAAAAAAAAAGAAGGATTTCTGTACTGACACCATAAAGTAGAGCAAACAGGACGGCTGGTAGGAGACTTATTTTTATTGCCTGGTCCTAGTCACATGTCAGATCAGGTTACAAAATACTCGTACCCCTGCCAGCTCGCAGGATCTACCGATTCCTTTGGCTACTGTTTCAATCCAAGATTTCTTTCTTTTTTTTTCCCCTCCTTTTTTTTTTCTTTTATTCCTCTTTTTTTTTTTTTGCTGCTGGAGGGGGCGCAGGGCAGGAGGGGAGCTGCTCTGCTCGGGCAGCTGGGGGAGCAGAGCGCAGGGATATCCTGCCTGGGAGTGTTCCTGTAGTGTCTGCTCAGCACTTTTTCACCAACTGAACAGCTTATTCCCTCTGAGTGCTGGCAGCCCTTGGCAAAATGAAAGCAATGTCAGCACTCCCCTGCTCCATCTAGTTTTTTGGAAGAAAACCAGGAAGAAAGTTCCATTTTCACCTTGTTTGCATGCTGAAGGCTGCTCCACTGATTAAACTCTGATGTTCTCTATTGGGAAAGCAACTTTTAAGGCATCTGAACACTTTTACAAATTGGATTTCACCAAAATGATTGCCATTCAGGAAGATAAGCTTACAAAAATAAATAATAATAAAAAACTACTGAATTTCTCAAGGAAGGGAATCCAGAAAATTTTAGATGGCTCCATAGGGGAGCCATTTTTCTTAGTAACAGTGAGACACAAATATTTTCTGAAAAATTGCTCATAAAACAATAGATTTGAACAAGGTACGTTTCACCCAACTCTGATTCAGAGTGCTGTGCCAGAAGTGAGTATCAGAAACCCTGTT
>JAUBOD010000150.1:399013-413014 GCA_032353885.1 Nothura maculosa
ATTTATTGAAAATGAAGAGCATAAAGGAAGAAATTTTAGTTTTTGTTCTCATTTTCACTTCTGTGGAATAAGTTTGTAGAACTTTAAGTACTTAAAGTTACTAGATTTATATAAATTATATTTAATGTATTGTAATTTCAATAAAATTAGAGTCCTGTCTTGTATTTTTTTAAAGATGCTTTTGGAATAACACCTATTTTCCTATTTTGATGATTTTTTTCTGAGAGGGATTGAATTTATTTTAACATTCTTGGTGATGTAAATAGTGAAACAATTGAAATAACAGGTTGTTTTATTTTTGCCTTTTGATCTTTAAATATCGGAATTATGTTTGACTATACAGATATATACATCAATATCAGCAGCTGCTTCCAGCTCGCATAGCTGTATCATGCCAATATCTTTGTTTCAGATATTTCTTTTTCTGCTGCATTTTGTTTGTTGTGATGTGCTGTGCTAAATGTTTGATTTGCTTTTCTCGCTAACCAACAGTTCATATGTTTCACGCAGCCCCTCCATGCCCTTTAGAAACAAAGGCACTATACGCACGATAGGTACTATTTAGCTTAGCGGCTGAATATTGGGCGAATTTTTATGTGAGCATCTTAAATATGCCTTGTCATAGGTAACCAAACAGCTATCAGCAAGATACCAGATGGAAATCATCTAATGTCATCTACATCTTCAATTTTAGAGAACTTTATTACTTCTCTCTCTCTTTCTCTTGCCTCATTTTCATGTCTTCTATGAGAAGAAAAAAAGAGACAAACCTTTTATATAATTCTTTTCTCTGTATATACCTGCGTCCCGTGAGGCGGTGAGGCTGAAGTCCCCAGGCAGGTTTGATGCTTCGGCCAGCCAGTACTTGCTCAGTTTAGCTGCCTTCCTTTGGCAGCCTGGCTTGGTCAGAGCTTCACGAACGTGTTGGCGGTGCTTGCCAGAAGGGGTCTGAGCACCCAAGCTCGATGAAGCCAATGAGTCACGGCTGAGAATACGGGAGCGGAAGCCGCGATTAAACAGCGGAGCCCTGGAGACGTGTCCCGCTTTGGTGCGTAGCTGAACCCGCATGCGATGGAACAGCTCCAAACTGCTAATTCCCTTACACTGCCTATTAGTGGGGTTTTTGCCAGGTAGAAAGTGATTAGGCCAAATCCAGCTCGCGTCTTCACAGTTGACCTCCCTGTCATCTCCTGGTGGTGTGTGTGGTTTTTTTTCCTAAGAAAAGGTGCAAACGTCTTCCCGCCCCGCCCCATGTGAACTAGCATTTCATGAGGAAATGTCTGAGTACTGGCAAACATGAGACTCAATGAAAAACAACATTCCAGCTCCGTGCTTCACTTCTAAAGGTTATTGATTCACTACTCTTTACTTGTTGTTCCTTTACCAGCATACATCAAATGGTGAGATTATGAGATTTTTCTAAGGCAATGATCAGGCAATAAATTTAATTGTCTGGTCTCCTAAGGAGAACTTCTATAAAACTTTCTTTGAGGAAATTCTTGGATAGCTTGTCTGCAGAGTGGTGGGAAATGACTGATAACTGATTTAATCACTAGGAAATGGAACATTGCTATAGAAAGAAAAATCTATTTAATTATTATTTTCCTCATGCCCCTCCTTTTCTCCCACTATCCCCCCTGCTGATACTGGTAACAGAACCCTAAGACCAAAGTTCACTTGTTTTTTTTCTGTTGAATTAGTTTAATAATTATTTGGACTTGGAAATGGTTTTTAAGTGTGCTTTTTTAGGGTTTTTTTTTTTTTAAGTGTTAAAGTGCTGCAGAACTAAGACCAAAGCTTCAGCACAGGAGGATATGGAATTACGTAAGAGCACAATGTTAGCTTTACCAGCCAAATTTTATATGGAAAATCTTGATTTTAAAAGATTTGAATGGATGTTCATGTACTGAGAAACAATTCTGTAACAACAGTTCTGGTCCCTCAGGTTCATTACCACCACTGTGTCTATAGGTACCTCCTTCTGTCTCTCCATATTAATATAAGATGTTATCTGTGACATCATGGCATTAAGTATTTGGTACAGGTGTCTGGAGCTGTGGTGCAACTTTTGCACTAATGCTCATGCCTGGAAGATGTGGACAGGGCCCTTGACAGGTTTTGCCTCATTTACTTTCCTCTACACTCGGGCTGCCTGGAGTCCCCAGTTAGATTGTTTCTCTTCACATCTATCACAGGACAAGTGCTTGGTCTCTGCTCTTGTACATAGGAGACTGCTACTCGGTTCTGTGCAGTTCTTCTCATGTTTAGGCAGTTTTGGACTTGGAATAATATTGGTAACTTTTATTCATGCAAATAACAAGAAAAAATCACTGTAAGGACACCCAAGCTTAAAGTACAATTTTAACCTTGATTTGTAATTTTTCCCTAGACTTGTTTCTAGAGCACGAGCTGTGCTAAACACTTCCTAATTCAGGTTGTTCTTAATCAGCTCCCTTTCCAAATAACTTCCAAGCTCCACTTTTCATAGCAGTAAGTTCCTTCAAGGTATGAGCTTCCAGGTGATTTGCAGTTTGCCTGCTGTATAGACAGCAAAGTTAAGTTAAATTAAACAGTGTTGATATACAGTCTTGATACTGGATACCACGATCTTCTGTAGAGATAAAATGAACTTATTTTTTTAGAAACCCGTTTTATTGAAAGCTGCAGAGAACTGCTCGAAGCCAGAGAGAACTGTCTAGTTGTGTGCTATACATCTTATATTCTTCACTAAACAAAAAAAGTAATTTTGTATTTTAATTTTTTTTAAGCAGCACTCTGCACCTATGTGACCTATTGGGTCACATGTGTGAGCAACATCTGTGATGTAGATAAAGGAAAATGATTGCAACCAAGTAGAGATAGGATTGGTTTTGAGCTTTTTTAATATAACTCCTAGTGAAAGTTTTAAGGGCGGAAAAAGCAGGTAAAAACATCTTAGAAACTAGTAAAAACTGTCCACGCACTATCTGAATGCTATTTGCTTAATCTTGTACAAAAAAAGAAAATATGCAGAACTGAAGCCTTCTGTCCATTCCTGTACTCTTTATGGTAGAGCAATCTAAGCTTGGAGTGCAGTGACTTCAACAAGTAGGTCCAGCCAAACTAGCCCAATGCTGTCTGTAGAGGCCACCTCAGCATTTCAGGCTGTTAACCAACTGTTAACATAACTGTGTGAAATGAATGTTCTCTCCAAAGAGTTTTTTTATCCACAAAACTTATTGTCAGCCACAGCAGAAAATCATTGGTAGTTGGTTGTTTGAAATAAAATGTTCAAATCTTGGTTACTTGTTACAGAACAAACAAATCTTCTCAAAATTGCACTTAAAAATTAATATAGGCTAAGGTTGTAACAATCTTCTTTAACTCTTTCCTCCTGCCTAGTGGTCTAGTGTAAGATGTTTTAACATAATTAGCATGCATATTTCAGCTTGGTGGATTAGTATTACATTGACACAAAAAATGCAATCTGCAAATAATTAAATAAGAATTAAAACAAGAATAAACTAGGCTTCTTTTTGCATCTAGATCATAATTTTGAAAGCTAAAGTTCTCTCAGCCTTTTATATTTCTTTTCGTCATGAAAGGTCATTCTCAACTGCCCCAACTCCTGCGCTGCCTCTTCCTTCACAGAATCTCTAGGTACCATCTTTGCCATTCCTGGTGTCTGGAGGTTCTTGCTGTGGGTGCAGGAGGTCGGGCAGCTGCTGCTGGGTGCCCTTTACTGCAGAGGTGGCCAAGTACCCTAACAGGGTGCCCAGAGGAGTTACGGAGCCTCCATGCTTGGGGCACTGGGAAGCAGGCTGCCATGGCCCTGGTCAGGAATGCACTGGAGCAAGCTTTGGACCAGACCATGTCTGGAGGTTCCTTCCAACCACATCTGCCCTGTGATACTGTAAAGATCAGAGAAAGGGGAATTCCTTGCATAAGATCATGCACAATCCATATAGCAACTTTTTCCATAAATATACAAGATTTTTTTCCACCCGAATAACCTAGCGCTTAGGTAGTCTTTTAAAAAAGTACCTGTTTGGGATAAGATGCATGTAAGCCCTATAATCACTAGAGAAAATCACTGGAGAAAACCTTGCGTACATGTTACATAAGTGGATGCTGAGTGTCAGTAAATGGCCTTGTCTTTGCTTAATTCCATTTGGAGTTTATCCAAAAATGAATAAAATGGAGTTTATCTCATATGTATGAGCAGGCTATGCTCATATTAATTGATTCCATGTATGCTCATGTTTTGCTTGGGCATCAAGTTGCTGTAAATTATACAAAAATGTCTTTTTTAAGGATCTTTTAAAGCCTAAGGCAGTCTAAGGTTCTAAGCTTTAGTTAGACTTAATCTAGGCTCATTAGAGCAATTTAGTAACACTTAAAAGGTCTATGGAACTAACTTTGCCAGTTTATGTCCTAGAGAGTGATCGCTTGATCATCTTGAAAATCTCTTTTCTTGGCATAGCTTCTTCCTGCGGCTTTTTAGATTTTCTCAACCTTTGTACAGGAAAGCAGGGAGCTAGTTTAACTAGGAATATCTGCAATAGCAGTAGCCCAGCTCTGGCTTCCAGCATCCCTGTGTGGGTCTGCAGTTGTGGGACTCCCGTCTGGGGAGGAGCGGGGAGCCCTGTTGCGGTTGGGGCTCCGTTAGAGAAATGTGGGGACAACTTCAGCTCATTGCATTGTAAGTTCCTAAGGATTTCCAAGCATTTTTCTTCAGAAAAAATGTTAAGTTTTATGTCTTTTGCAAGATATATAATATTTCTAGAAAGGTCTTTTCTTTCACTTTTATTTTCAGTTGTTTTTCTTTCCGGAACACATCTAATAGCTCTATTTCAAAAGTCAGTATTTATAAATATACAAATACATATATATATATATAAATATAAATATATATATATGTATATGATGCTTCTGTGGTATAAATTTTATAGGTGTTTCTACTTGCATTTACCATGCAGTATACAAGTGCAAGCTTAGCAAAATCAGAGAGATTGTTCATATTGTAATTATGTGCACATTTTTAAGATTAAGTGCACAAAGAAAGCAAGCTTTACTGATTTCATATTTTAAGGCTTTGTTCTTCTCACTATTCACATTGAAATTATGGAGCCTGATCCTGCAGGCTCATGCTTGTAATAGGAATTCAAAGCGGGTTTTATGATTAAAATTTGTCCTGTGTGTTTGGGGGCTGGGTCTGTAATTTGCATGACTATAAATTATGAGAATTACTGAGAATGTCCTGAATTATGCCTAGGAGGAATATTTTAAAAAGGAATTTAATAATTCATTTTTACACAAAGGGAGTAGGCCATATTGTGGTTTTCTGAAGATGGCAAAAACATATGTTTTAATGAAGAAAAAAAAAAAAGGGAATGGAATTTTTTGGGTTATATGTACTATATAGTTAGTGATATACTTCCTTGTGCATTTTTTCCAAGACTTATTTCTGACTTTGCACTTGTTACGATAAATACTTGATAGAAATAAGATTACAACTCTATCCATGAAATTCGAGTTTCATGGGATATTTTAGAAAATATACTATTAGATTGGCTTTGGGCACGTCTGTGGGTATTTGCATATGCAAACGTGTTGAAAATGCCCTGGCTAGGCAGGTGCCAACTAAGCTCTGCAAACGTTCCCGAATTGGCAACCTGCACACACGTGCTGCGAGCGCGGCCAGGCCTCTGCGGACAGATTGCTGCTTGCCCAGGCCCTACCACATTCAAGCACATCAGCATCGTGGCCCTTTGGGAAATGGGGAAAATGCATATTCTATGTATATAATAAATTAGATGCAGAATTATAATCAGGTGAAAACCTGTAGACAGCCAGATACCCTGTTACAAGTGAACGTTGGCTCCCAGAGGTGGCTGTGCCTGAGGTGGCAAAAGCAGAGCAGGGGACGGGTATTCCCTCTTTTGCTTCCATTTCCAGTCGTCTGACTGTCCAATTCAATCACCTTGTCAAGCTGACTTTTAAAAGCTGGTCTTATCTAATTGCTAGTGAAGAAATGTCAGCCTGTCTGTTAACTTGTAACTAGTTTGTTTTCAGGTAAAAAGCTCAAGCAACAACTTGTGTATCAATTTTATATAAAGGATAGGAACTTTTTTTTTCTATATGCTTGTTATTTGGCTGCATATGGTTTCTTCTTTCACTCTTTAGATATAGTGTTGGTGTTCTACTTGGAAACCAATCTTTGGCTTTTATGGGAAACAGATGGAATGTCTGGAATTCCATTTAGAGAAAGGAATTTGTATCCTGCTGAGTAATAGCAAGACAGTGCTCTTTTTTTTTTCCCCCCCCCCTCCCAACAGCAGACCTAGTATATTTTAGAGATTTACTGCCAAGATATAATATTGTTTCTTAAGTAGCTATGCGGATTATCTCTTGCTACAGATACACTGGAGAGATGAAGTAGTCCTTTGTTGGGGAAGTACGTTTCCAAAAGGAAATAGTACAAGTCATAAATTGTTTTATAAATGTTTATATGAGCCTGTTCTTGAGCGTAGTGCAGCATTATTACAAATAGTCGTTGTTAGTGTAGGTGCTTCTCGAAAGTTTAGCAAGTTCAGGCCCTCAGAATGAATGAAATGGTAGCCCGTTGCTGAAAAGCCTGTTGCCTTTTGTTTCTGCTGACATCAATGGAAACTGGAGATGCTCAGGACCTCGTTGAAAGACGCGGATTCAGCATGTTCTTCAGAAATTTAAATAACTTATTTGTGTGACTTAAATAGCAGACACTTCTGAAAACCACAAGCATAGATTGCTTTCCATTAAATGATTGTAATATAAATAAGCAGTGTTTGTAATTTCTTCTTCTGAGTTAGATATACTGTCTTAAGAGGACAGCTTATAGGCATTTTTAGGCCAAAAAAGCTCCCAACATCTTTTTCACTGATAGGATTGTGGGAGTATTATTTTGTACTTTCCAATCCTCTTTCTGAGGAAAAATATGGTAGTAAGTTGAAGATGATGGAAATAATGTGTTAGAAGAATTTCTAACGTGTTCCATATGAAAAAAATTATTGTGAGGATTACTGCAGCTAATCCATTCTCGTGTTTTGAAAGTCGCATCGATTTTTGAATATGAATTCGATGACTGCATTTTCTCATGTTGAAAACTTAAGCAAGTGCATATGTGTGTTTATATTCGTGTTTGATGACTTTTAGACTATTTCAAGGAGTTTTATTTCTGTATTGAAACCATGAGAACATCATCATGTTAGTGAACTATGCCAAATAATCCCTTGGTTAAATACAGAGGATGAGAGCTGTGCAGGTGCGCTTAAGTAAAGAATGAAGTTTTTTGAGAGTAAATTGTCATCTTTACGCAAAAAAGCCCACCTTTTTTCTGGAATAGTTCTCTGTGGCTGAAGGCAAACTCTTATTGAATATTTTATTGTCATTCTAGATATAAAATGTCTCAGACATTTCTTGGATGATTTCCAAATGCAAAAGCTGTGTCACATACTTCTGATTATTAAATATAGCCTTATTATGTGAAAAGCGATGCAGATCAATCACTGTTCAATGTATTATTTCTTTGGTTAGGTAGCACAAGTAAAGAGGCTCTTTCAAAGTTGCAGTTTTGGTGTTGATGTCACTTGATAGCCTGTACCTAGAAACTTTTATAAGCCTCCCCCAAAAGCAAGAAGTCGCAGAATTCAAGATTCGGGAGAAAAAGTTCAGAATCTGTGCTATGAAAACAGCTCTTGCATGCAATGATTTTACAAATGCAGCTCTCTTGTTGACTGGCTGATTTTCTTAACTGTTATTGACACCGAAATCTTTCATTGAATTTGTAAGTAACAAAATATTTGTGATAAAAATGTGATGGGAACTAACAGACAACTTGAAATTGGTGATATGTTTAAAATATTGTGATGATCATATCTAATAAAGTCTGGTTGTGCTGTGTAATGGTGCTGATTTAGATGACCAATTTTGTCTGAGATGTCTGGAAACAGCAGGAGACTCTCTCAGCATTTCATGAAATCTAAACCCCTTGCTTAGTCCAAACACTCTTTCCATGTTCCCTGTTGTCCAAGTCGAGCCTAAGCCTCTGTTTGGTTGAGGCTCCTCTGGGGCTATGTGTATTTATTCCACGTGTAGCCGGTCAGGCTTTTCAATCCAAGAGGCTTTTGGTTGCCATTGGAGAGAGCAGCTTCAGAGCAGGGGCAGGACTGGGCAGACAACCTGACAGAGGACTGGGGCCAGGTTTGGCTCTGCAGGGCTGCCCTGCGTGAGGTGCTTTTCTTCACAGCAAAACAACACTTAAGCAGAGCACAGCGGATCACTGCCGCGTGCTTTAAGGAATGCTGAAAACAGTTCTCAAGCCATTCTGGAGGTATCTTTGTCTGATTATTTCTTACCTAAATTCAAAGTGTTTTTAATCCTTCAACCCCTGTTGTTTCTTGCATTGCTTTCAATGCAACAACACATTGTTACTTCTGCCCAAGTTCCCCTCAATGAGGTTGGCGTGGTCCTCTGTTGCTTTGGATTTTAGGGAAGTAGTGTGAACGGGAACTACAGAGAGATTTTTTCCTTTTTAATTTGGAATATTAATGTGATTATTAGTATTTTTTCTTCTTCTTTTTCTTCTCTCTTCAATCTTTACCACATGAATGTGAAAATGGGTATTGGCTCTGGTATTGTCCCGAACCCTCCCATCTCTAGAATCCGTGACTCCAGGGGAGGAAAATTCCTCTACTGTGACATCAATTAATGGCATTGTGCTGGAGAGTGAGCATGAATGGCAGAAATCCAGCCAGTCTCATGAGGAATGTAGCTTCAGGTTCTTTTGTTGTAATATTCAGAACTGGTTTAATCTGTGTATAAAGCTTTGTTAGTGCATAAGATTTCTTCATTTTAGAAGACTACATGAAATACTATTCAGCCACTAATTGGAGATGGGAGGGGATATGGACATTTTCTTCAGAGTCTAGGAAACTATTGTGTAGATTTTATTTAGTCAAAGTGAAACTGTGAAGCTGGAAGCAATATTATTGATATAGGTGAAGTCACTTTTTTGCATGTTAATTTAAAATTTTGGTAATACAAGGTGCTCTCTGCGAGTCTGTAGATGGCAGCAAATGGGGGGCAGAGTCTGTGCGTTTGCACAGCCAGTAGATCCACTCAACTGATACATTTTTTCACTTAAAACAAAGACCATCTGATAGTCCTCATTGTGTGGAGATAAACTTGACTATGGGCAGATTTCATTCATTTGGGGAACAGGTTGGTGTACCAGGAAATTTATTGATGCATTTCAGTATGTTTGTTGGTAGTCGGCAGGAATTCACATGCAAATGTCACCTTTCCTCAGAAAAAAATCTTCCTATTCCATATTACTACAGCTGAAATTAAGAGATGCTCTTATGCAATGCCAGTTTTAACATGGTACTTTGTGCTCTGCAAAGAACAGGCTCTGCCTGCCTGCCTGCCCACTTGTCTCTCAGTAAGTAGCTGCTGAGGAATGCTGCAAGGTCGTGCAGATGGTTTTTATAATAAAAGACTATTCACGTATGTGAAAGCATTGGGTGTGCTCTGATTGCAATCAGCTCCTACCTGATCTGATCGTCTTGACTCAAACTGGGTAGTTGCAATAAGTGAAAAGTGGCTGTCAGAGTAGGGCATAAAAGGTGAAAACACATCTAGAAATGAGAGTTATATAGCAATGACTTTAGTTCCATTAGTGAATTCAGGTGTCTATTGATATTTGTTGATATACAAAGGCTTCCCCCCTTCCAATTTAAAATCATGCTTCTAAGCCCTACTGTCCTCCCTTTTGTTTAAGATTGATGCTTGACACTTCTAATCACTTTTTCTGTCCCTCACCATGTTTGGAAGGAGCGAAGAAAAGAACAAAAGCCCCAAACCCTTAACCCTCCCCAGATGTTAGCAGCGTTAAAGCACAGTTGTTTTAAGAGAGCACAGCAACAGCTTTGGTACAGGAAATGAGGGCAAATATCTTTTCCTGTGGAAACTATGGCAAGAATTTAAGTAGAAAGACTATTGTTCAAACTAGAGTTTGGTTAAGGTGGTAAAACTAAAACCTGTGCACTTAAGTGCCAAGGGACTTGTCCAGCACAATGAAGACATTGATTTTGTATCTTTTTCCAAATAAAGCTAGTCATATACAGAGCCTCTGTATACCTATTTAGGACATAGATCCTTTACTGCTTTAAAAAACAAAACAAAAAACAGCTAAATTTGAAATAGGAGTTAATTAAATCTGTTCTCCAAATTCTAAGTTGAATGTGATCCTGGCTAAAGCATGCAAGATCACAGCAATGGTAATAATGTGTACAATTCAAGGTACAGGTCTTGTTTTTAGCATGTTGAAGTTTTCTATCTTTTCAGAAATACTACGTGTCAAAACAGTTTCTCAAAGATGTATTTATATCATGGGGGGAAAAAAAAAAGGTGTTTCTTTTTTGCTGTGTTTGTCAAGTGATATTGCATGAGTGCAAACTCATACAGTTTGCATGTTGCCTACAATAATATGCTCAGGTCTGTGGTATCCTTCCTTACTTTAGGAGAAGTCTTCCAGTGTGGTTTCCTATCGGTTCAACCATTCAGTGTTTCCAGCCATTTAAACGTCTCTCTCATTACTAACAAATGATGAGATTATTAGGACAGACAATGTCAAGGTAGGGCATATGTTTTTCACGTTTTAAGCCTACTTGAACATGACAGAATGGTACATTGATTAAAATATTAATGCTGTGCAGTAGTAAGCCCACATTCCATAAGTCTTATTAATTAGTCAGAGTTATAAGAGGTTACAACATATCCATGAGTATAGTCATTGACAGAATACACTCAAAGAGCAGAGATTCCAGCTTGTTGGAAAGATCTGTGGTACAAGCAGTAGCAGGAAAAAAGCAGCCCCTGCCATTCTGACCTGGCTGCTGTATTCCCAGTCCAGGCAGCTGCTGAGGAAGAAAACTTGGTGTTTGAGAGGGAAAAGTCATATCCCACCAAACACGGCAGAGCTCGGATCTGCATTCCTGGGGGAGCCAAAGGGCAGTAGTGGCTGTTGATTCCAGCTTGAGAGCAGTGAGGAGACTTGTCAGCCTGAAGTGCTTGTCTTGCAGTTAAGCTGACAGTGACATGCCGGGGTATGTATGTGTGAAACTGGCATTTTGATTTTGCAGCCCAGGGGTGGGTAGAGCCGCTCTTTGGGACAGCAGGCAGCAAGAGTGGATCACAGGAGGCAGCTGAGCTCCTGTGTCCGGCATCCGGCCACTGGGCTGGCCCTCAGGCTTGCCAGTGCAGCGAGGCGTCGTGGCCAAACTCAGGTGTCGTGACATAATCTGTAGGATCTCCTTTCAGCTGAGGGTAAGGTGCAAGTGAAGGATGGCCAAGAAATATTTTATCGACTTAAAAATAAATACTAAAGTATCACTGAACAGTAGTGAATATTGCAAAAAAAACAAAAACAAACAAACAAAAAACCTTAATGAAATGCCATACTCTATAGGAAGCTTAAAGGTCCTACATTTTATGGAAAAGCTTTTCTTTGGGCTGGGAGATGTAATTATGTAGATCTAATGCTGCTTTATTAGAAAGCCTTTCATACTTAGGTGTAGGGGTTGCCAAAGGAGTGGAGGAATAGAGTGGGTGATAGACAAGGGGCAGACTGAAGTGGGCCACAGTGGTGGTTCTGAAGGATCTTACAGCTGAGCAACCCGTTGAAGAAGCCAAAAAGGTTTTACATTAAAAACCTTTTGCCTTTTATTTCCCTTAAGCTATGAGCTTCTTGATGCTTTTAAAAGGCTCAGCCTAAGATCTCACATGTGGACATTGTCTGCGGTTTTACTCAAACTCTTTGCAATATTACAAGACCAGCAAAATGTGTAAGTGCAAGAGGCACATTAATTTTCTCTCATCCAAATTGTTCGTATGGTCAAGCTACAATGTTGTGTTTAGATAATGCTGTAAAGCATGCAAACTGATTAGCTTCAGAGCTAGCTTTAGCAGTCATCTTTAGGAACGGCTTTAGCATGTTTCATAATGCTGACATTTTCATTTTAGTTTTGGACTTCTCTAGTGTGAGGCATGTACTGTGCAGCAGGCCTGCGTGGAGCATTTGGCACTTGCACCATCTATAGCAGTCAGGATTAAGCGACAATGAGGGCTTCAGCGAGCTGCCCTGCACAGCAGATGTCTGCATCAGTGCATGTGCAGAGATTAGAAGATGTGGGCTGATGAATAGGCAGTACCCAGTGTGCTAATGTTCACTGCCTTTGTGTGAGGCAAGTGATGAGAAAACGAACATAGGAGCGTATGGGCTTAAATTATAGGGAATATTTTATTAGGCTAGTAATAATCCAGCACACTGAACTAAACATCCCTTCATTTTTATGAAATATTTAATCTCTTCTGAATCAAACTCAATTTTTCAATATTTATTCATCTTTCCATTATTTTATAGGGATCTCATTATTTTTTCAATTAAAACATTGTTCTATTGTTTGAATAACGTATCATTTAATCAGTTGCCATGTCCTGTTGTTTCTAACTTCTCCCTTCGGAAGTAGCATACAATGCAATATTCTCTTCAATTTTGACTTTTTTCCTGTTTTCCTTTCTCAGACTCCAGAAAATTATGCTATAACCTTGATTTCTCAAGCACTTTATAAACAAAAACACGGCACTGCAAAATGATTTGCAGAAGTTCTTTTTTTTTCCCTCAAGCTGACTAGTCCAGCTTTGTCTCCCTCATTCTGTCCCACAAGTAACAGCAGCTGTATTTTTGAGATAAACGAGAGTACAGTAAACTGCTGAACCCAAAACCTTCAGTGAGGAAGCCAGGAATTAGAGGACCAATGTGCTTTTTACCCCTCATCAGTCTGCTATCTTTGGTCTTTGTTTCATACATAATAGAAACTGTATATGGAATGTTTAGTAGTAAATGAAGTTTAGCAGGTTAAACTTCTTTAATTCAGAGAAGCGTCAAAAAAGGTGACAGATACTTTTATAATTCAGTAGCAAGTTCACTTTTACATGAAGTCAAGAGGCTAGGTAAGATGAATCATTAGTTCCCCAACTACATTAGTCCGTGAGACTCTGTCCCAAAATCTGTCAGTGCCTGTTAAACAGTGCTCTAAGTGCAGACAGGCATGGTTAGCTATGACCAGCCATAGCCTCTCGGAGCACAGTAGGGTTTTCTTTCCCCTCCTCTTATAGTATGAACGTTTGGGGTGTCCCTGTATGCTCAGGTGGTTAGTGGAGAACTCAACCCTCATGGCTGTCCAGAATCTAAAAGGTTCTCCTGCTTCCAGAGCCCTCAGCCAGTAACTGCTCTTGTCAAAGGCTGCATTTGGAGGTGAGAAGCTGTGCTGTTATTCTTAAATTGTTGTATGTGTTGTATCAATGTCCTAGCCAATGTCCATGACTTTTTTTTTCCAAGTGAGTAATCTCTTAAAGTTTTCAGCATGAATTTTTTTTCTGAGCAATGAGAAAAATAAATCTTAAGGTCCTTATTATGTAAATGCTTAAAATACTTTGATCAATCTGGTTATTATTCCTGGATTTTTTTTTTAAAAAAGTTTTTTTTTCTGTATGGTTCATTTTCATGAACACATGGGTCTATTTTGTGGTTTTGGGAGACACTGTCATCCAGATTTTCTCTGCATGTCTGAGAGTCAAAAGTGGGGGGATGTTTTTATTATATAATTGACTATATAATTTATTACCTAGTGCTGCAGAATAGGAATTTGCATTGTACTCATCCACTCGACTTTCTGATTCATTCTTAATGTTTTATTGCTTTATCTTGTTTTCATCCTGATATTTCTGTTTTTGTCATTATGCAATCAAATGATTAGAATTAGGCATGTGGTATGTATACATGCATGCTCACAAACCAACTCCCCTCTTCCTTCTTCATGTGTGGAATTAAATCATGACTCCTTTGTCATTAGTGATTTTTTTGGTATTTTGAAGATTTTCATATTACAAATATCTACCCAATAAACTCTAGGGCTATCC
>JAUBOD010000150.1:413114-423445 GCA_032353885.1 Nothura maculosa
GGACTCCTGAAAGATGCCTCTGCAGTCTTAAGATCTAACACCTAGAAACTGCAGCTAGGCATAGTTAAAACACTTTTATTTTAAAAGAATAAGGTCTCACTCCATGTAGCTTATGGCGCAAACATTTGCCTGGCAGAACTAAATTTAAATCTCTACCAACTTGGTGTAGAACATCTGTCATCTGTTAAGGGGAAGTGTCGTCCGTCCTCAGCAGGCTACAGAACAGATTCAGTGCAGTGCTTGGCTGTTGTTGAAACTGGGCTCTAGAATGTATGGAAAGTGAAGGGGGCCCGAACAGAGCAAGCCTAGAGAGATGCAGAACATGATGACCTAGTTCCTTCCCACTAGGAAGAGTGAAGTCCGTCAGTCTGCTTTCCCAGGAATGACTTGGGAACACAGCAAAATGCATTGGTCCTTCCTCTCTTACTCCCTTCCTTCCCCCTCTTTCTTTTAATAGCATGAGGTCTAATAGCATGTTGCTACTGCTAAACAGTATAAACTAGACCCATGGGAAGGCAAAGGTGAATGACCCATGAAAACTGTTCTCAGTTTAGCAGTGAATGGCCTTGGTTAAAGGAGCTGTGACTTAAATATTTATCATTGACTATAAGCATTTGCTGTTTTATTTCACAAAACATGATCTCTTGTTTTCTCAATACATTTCAACAGGAACTCCTAATCTAAAGGGGTAGAATGAATAAGCAGGATTCAGCTAAGTGCCTGGAAGATGCACACAAAATATTTTGCCCTTGCCTCCTGCTTCAGCAGCTTTGATTGCACACAAATGAGAGGAGTGTAGAATTCTGTAAAACCAACAATGTCACCATTAATTCTCATCAGAAACACAGCTGTGAACTTGGGTTGTTATTTTTACGAAAGCAACTGGGCAAAAAAATTCCAGTGCGCAGGAAGGGGACTTCCAAGCAACTGGGGAGCACCAGGCTTTGTGTGGAAGGCATTGGCCTTGAAATTTGATCACACAGGCTTTTTGTAAATGAATCTTTCAAACCTTATGAGTGATGTGAACTTTGGCCTTATGGGCAAAAGACAGACTGGGTTCCAGTAGAGTCACCTGTATCCCAGATGCAGGATGAATTTGCATAAATATCCTTTGAAAAACATGAGGCTTTTGGTGTTTTTGTATCTTTTGCTAGGAAAAGTATTAGACTTTTATTTCCCGTCCTGTGCTTAAAGAAGTTAGTGGAATTATCCTGATCTCAAATGAGTATTAGCTGAATTGTCACAACCCACGTTTAAAAATATGTGTTTTATCTATTCTTATAGCAATCATATGTTTCAAATTGTAAAGAATTAACTTTTCCATGAGCTACACACACCTGCAGCATGCTACTTTTTGGAAATATTTGTTAGTTGTAGCATTGGTTTAATTTCTTTAAATGTAAATACTCATTAGAAAAAAATTCACACAGCTGTTTTGAATTAGGCTTTATATATGAGCATGTTTAGCAGCAAATGGATGAAAAATAGAAACATCTAAAAATTTCTGTCTCATCAGGATAATTTTAAATATATGAGTTTCTTTTTTTCTGTTATAAATTGTATTTCTATATGGACAACCTTATTATTTGTGGCCCTAGTGTAGAAACTCCTGTCCACTTCTGTTTAAGTCTGAACTTTCTTGGGCGATCTGGTGTCCTTCTCCCACTTGGCATTTGCTGTCCTTCTTGAGGAGGAGGAGCAAGGATAGGAACCTGCCTGGGGTGGCTTTGCTACCTGTCAGATGCCATCCATAAATCCAGTTACAAGCAGAGTGATCTCACTGACCAGGCGTGGGTTTCCCAGGGAAGGAGCGTGCAGAGGGAAGGTCACCTGGCTACGGCATCACTGCAGTATCTGTCTGCTGGCCCAGAGTTTGCTTAGTTACAGAAACTTATTCTCATTTGTCTGTGGAAAGTTCTTCCTGCTGCTTTATACTATATATAAACAACATATGCATTTGAGCATATAGAAGACCTCTGCTTCTCAGTACAGAGACTGGGAAAATAGAAGTGATAGCAGTGAGGAATTGCAGCCTTGCCCCCACAGAAACCCAAGGAGTCTGGTTCTTCAACCTAGTGTGTAAAACTTCCAGTTTCGCAAGGTCATAAAACACCCAGGCTTCCTGTATCATGACAATATAGGAGCTTTAGCAGTCTGGCAGGAACAGTCTGGTTGGTCCTGTTGTGCACTTGCTGTGTGTGATATGCAAGCCCGGGGAGGAACGGAGAATTTTGATAAGCAGTCAAAGCCCAGGTTCACCTTCATAGCTCAGTGTTACTGAAGAGTGACCTTCCGAGTTAGACAGCAAATGATTAGGACTATCATTTTTCATTTCTAATATTTTTGATAAAGGCTGTCAAACACCAAGTAATATTAGTTGGTAAGTAAAAGTTGGTTTTATCACAGTCTTAGCTGTTTCACTGTTACATTATTGAATGTAAATTTTCTGGTAACGTATATTAATATTTCAAGATTGAATTCATGTTCTTGTACTTATTTAAAGGCTTTTTTCCTCACAAGAACTAGAATGGGTGCAAAGATTTTTCGTCTCCAAATAGAGTGTTTTCCCTGTGCTGTTCATCACATTCTTCCTAAAGGCTTTTTTTGTGTTTGTTTTTGTTTTGAATGCAAAAAGAGCAGCTAGAATCAGGTATCTTATTTCAAAACACTCTGCCATTAATTAGAAGCTTTTCTTCTTCCTCTTTAAAAGCCTATTTTCAGCACTCCACAGAATGTATGCCCACCTTGACGAGCACAGCTGTAACCTGACATTCCCAATAGGGACTTTGCGCTTGCCAGGTGGCAAGCAGCAATGCCAGACACAGAGCCCCCAAATCTTGCTCATTTCTTGCTTTGACCTATTGTGAAGAGACACTCAGATGTGGTGAAATCTCTCACACCCTTGCTCATTTATCTATACTCATATACAGAGGTTTTCTTAAATAATGACAATTGCACAGCTTTTAAAACCGTGTTCCTCAGTGAGACTGAATACTTATGTGAATTGAAAGGTCAAATATTTCATGAGTGGTAAATGGGCATTTGTTTCCTTTCTCTTTTTAAAGAATTTAACAGTCTTGCCACGCTGAACTAGGATTCCATATTTTCAGTTCTCATAACTGCAAATATCTCCATTTTCCTTTCCTTTGATTCACACAAAAAATGATTCACAAAAAAAATCAAACAAGAAACGTTCACTTCACATATGAGGGCAGAAACATTCTTTCCTACTACTATATCTCTGCTCAGATGTACCATGCACAGACACACGTTGTGTGGAAGAGTTTGGTCTTTAGAGGTACCTGCTGCTGGTGATGAACAGAGTCAATAAATAAGAGTCACTTAGAAAGATTTCCTTGGATGAGGTTGGGCAATGTGGTCTGAACTCCTTAACACACAGACTATTAGTCTGTCTTTTTCTTTCAGGCTTCTGGCAGTTGCTGCTTTCTCTGAATCTTCTTGGCTTGCATTGGGTGAGTTGCTGCTTTAGGGGCCTTTTGGCCCCTTGAGTGCATAGGTCATATTGATCATGTGCTTGTGGTTTTTCTGTTTTGCTTCTTATTGGAGGGACATGTTACTTTTATTTCAACATTGGCAATGACTGTTTCATATGATGAAGAAACAAATCTGCATGCCCTCATTTATTCCTATTTATATTTCCTGTTAGCCCAATAGGTTATAGATTGTATTGGACTCATGAGAGTTTTTAAACTCTCATGATGCTTAGTTACAGGGTTTTAAGATTGACATATAGGGTACTATGGCTCCATCGCGCTACGCTGCATCTGCTTCTTGGAAAATAAAAGCCAAAATGAGAGAGAGAAAAAAGTAAAATAAATGTGGGCTTATTTTTTTGGTAACAGAAAACAGCTGCAACCACATCAAGGCATTTTTGTCGACTCTGTTGGCTTTGCTGAAAATTAAAGCCATAACAGTAATAGTCAGGGAAGATAGTTGTATGAAACAAAATCTGTTAGATGCTTACTAGCAAACAATTAAAAACACAAAATGGCATGTTAAAAACTCTTTCTGACTGTTAAATAACCTAATTACTTGCAGAAATCCCATGTCTTCTGCAGAGGCCAGAAAATGAAAGTCATATTCAGTACAGTAGATCATAAATCCCAGTTCAGGAATGTGTCTCGTGTTTTTGCACATACACAGAGTGTGTGCAAACAAGAATTGTTTGTTTCTGTAACCTAAGAACAAGTGACAGTTCATGGAATCAAGCATTCTAGAAAAGGGCTAAAAATTGATTTAACAAGACTTTAGAAATGCGAGAAAATTTATATAGTGATGCATGTACAGTATAGGGTGTATTTTTTTTTTACCTACAAATGGAGCAGCTTAGATGAGTTAAACACTGAACTGGTCTGAAATTAGAAAAGTTGAATTCTTCTAAAACATCTGTTGATATCCTTGGGAGGCATTTTAAATTCCAAGTGTGGTATCACTTTATATCATAAGTTAGAGATTTTTTTTTAACATAGCTTAGTTCTTAAATCAATTTTTTATTATGTCTTTTTTTTTATTCTTCACTTGCTAATTATTTCCATGGGGAAAAGCTTGTTCTTATCATTTAATGACTATTAGTTTTTGTTGATTTGCAAATATTCCTGTTACACTAATTCAGTACCTCTCTTCCCTATCTGAGAAAAGATACTCAAAGCAGACCTAAGTACATATTTAAGATGTCTCTTAGTTTATAAAAAGCAAAATTCTTCCTTTGTAGTTTTTTTACTAAAAATTTGTGCCTTACCTCTTTTTGGTGTAAAGTAGAGTTTAATTCAGTAGCAAGACAGCAGCAACTTAACTGACTTAGAAACTAACCAGAAGCATAACTAACAATGTTCTTTGACTAGATAGGGTATACATAAGCAAAGTATGCCATACCATTAAAATCAAGATGAAAGCTTTAGGGCAGGAGATGACAGAATGCTACAAACCCTGCTTGTAGTTAGAGAAGACTGGGAAACATTTTAGAGCTTCATTATGGACTTTTAAGAGTTTTCAGAAAAAATAAACCCAATTTAAAACAAACTGATTTTCCGATAACAGGAAATATTATCTACAGCTAGTAGATCTGATGGCTTCAAGAGTTTCCAAGATTTTAGAATACTGGTCCCTCCTTTCTTTTGTTTTAACTCAGCATTGGGAGATGAAAGCCACTTCCTTCTTCCAGCTGCTGTTTGGTTTCTCAAGTTCAGTTTGTGTGATGACCTGATGAACACCCTCACTGTACCCTGAGCCCTGTGTTATATCCCAGTGCAACACCATGCAATAGCTCTCGAGCTCTGAGAAATGTAGTTCAGTGTTGATGCTATCAAACAAGAGGAAAATTAATACATGTATTTTAGCTTTCTACGTTTTTCTACTTTGTTATCCCCAGGCCCTTGGTTGCTTTCCTTTCTAGGGTCTGTAGGCTGTGCCCTAGGTGAAGTGCAGTCTCTTTCCCTTGGAGTGCCACAAAATTCTGGAAAATCATTTCCTGAGCCTCACAGTGATTCTGATGTTGTGGTTCTGTCAGCCCCTGGTATTATGAGTTTAATTTTCTTTTCAGTCAGTGATGCTACCAGATGCTCACTAATCTCTCTCTATTTTCTTGGTTTTCTCATCTGTTTCTTGCCTAGAAACTTTTATCCCTTCTGCTTTTCATCCAATAGCAGCAGCCACAGAAAAGTGATGATCAGACCTTTTCATTTTCCATACACAAATAATGGAATAAAGTAGAGAAGGGAAAATGTAGCTAACAGGAGGCAGGCAGGCAGATGGACTGCAAGCAGAAGATTTTCTGTGTGGCTCGGGAATCCTGTTTCTGCCTTTGTAAAGATTTATTCCCTGAAACAATATAGAATTCCCCAAACCCACCCAAACTGAGCTGAGCACAATACCACCAGATGGTGAATCACGCGTGTAGCGTAAGGAGCTCTTCATTTCTGCATCCTTTCTTCAGCTTCCTGTCTTCATTTCTAATGTCACCCAGTACATGCAAGGTACCATCCTCTCCAGAAGCAGCTTCACTGGGTAGAAAGCACCTTTATGAGCTATTCCAGTTACAGTTTTCTTGTAACCTTCTGAAATAAGCCTTGCAGACGAAATCATCTCGCAACATTTTTAAAGGCAAACAAGTAAGCACTGAAATCCTAGCAAAAGATGCTGGGCACTTTCTTTGTAGAATGGATTGCATGGCTCTCATAAGGAGCTATCCCCATAATGTAATTTAGCTATCTAGTTATGGGTACCAGGGATGACTTTCCTGATGCAATAGGGCTTTGGTGCTCTAGTAGCTTTGGACACTGTGAGAAGCTTTTGGACAATGACAAGAGATCTCTGCCTTGTAGGCAGTGCTCACTAGGACGGCTCCTGAGCAAGGCCCGGGGCTTCGCTCTGTGACAGGGGGGCCTTGCAGGCTCTGGCACCTCTTAGGCTGCCTATCTCATAATATCTCCACATATATATACATAAGTATCACGTATATATTTATACATCCTCTATAACGTGAATATATAACAAGGCGAAGATGGCTGTTTCCCAACAAGGTAGACCTGTGTGACCTAGAAACACTTAGCCAGTTGGGAATAACAAAAACTTGCAAAAAAGAAACTTGGTGTGCTGGCATGTCCAAAGCTAGGATGTTATTTCCAGAGATTCACGAGCTTTTGCAATGCAACATTTTAGCAAGAAGAGAGCAGTTACATTGGAACTGAGTGTAATATTTTTACTGAAATGTAGGGTGGTAACTAAGTTAATTTGAAAGCATCCAAATTAATTGTTTCAAGCAAACAAAGCATCATAAAACTATTCATTGCAATCCTTTCAGCAGCTAAATAAAAATCTAAAAACGTGTATATAAATATAATCAAAATATAAATTTCTCCCTGCTACACAAGTCCTTAAGTAGTTTTGGCTTTCTAGTGTTTCTTCATTTATGATGTGTGCCATTTTATCATCACTTACTAGAATTAGAAATACTAAATTATTAGCTTTCTCCATGTGTTTTTATCTGGTTTTGGTTGCTGTGTGAGCATAGAAACCAATGCTAAAGCTTTGAGCCTGCAAGCCCAGAGTCACAGCAGGTCTGTCCGTAGCTCACTGCAAGTTTGCATTCCTGCCCCATGCAGTCAGATTTTTTTTCTATAGACACATGTCACAGAGGAATTCAGCAGAGAACAAGGAATCTTAAGGCCGAGAAGGACCACAAGTGTAGAAAAACTAGCCACACATAAACAGAAAAGGTCATTAGCAGGCTCCTAGATTCCTGGCTAGGAATTAGTTTTTTGGATCATTAAGAGTAAAAAAAAAAAACAAAAACCAAAAAACTTGGAAATGAATAGGACTCAGTGTCCTATTAAAAATTAGCCAAAACTATTAAAAGGTTTTCCAAATTCTAATGGGAACCAGACCTAATAGCTCATTTTCCCCTTGTCTAGCAGGCCATTTCTGCATTTCTACCACATTAATTTTATGTCCTGTGGCTTTTAAAGATGTATCCTTAAGTATTTTTATTTTTCGGTATAGAAGTTGTAAATTATTTACAGTGAAGACAATGAAAACTCAGGAGAAGTGGAATCCAGTGTCATTGTAAACCATTACTCTTGATTCCAAGTTTTACTTTCAACTATTAACTAACTGAGAATTTTTTTTGGCAATTGTGTACAAATGTTTACTTTGGAAACCTTTAACACAATTACTGTATTATGGGACCCCAGGTGTTTTAACACTCTTTGGGTTGCAAATGCCCAGTTGATTTTGGTGAGAGCTGTTTCTCCTTTATTTTGCTTAGGAGTTACATGTTTCCCTGAACTCAGTTTCCCGATTTCAATAACAACTTTTCTGCTTTCATGTCGGTATAAATTTCTTGCTTCTGGTTACCAATAGATGACTCAGGCGTTTGAGAGATGTTTTCTTCTTTACATTTTTCCTTAACTCTAAAATGACTTTGGCACAGGATAATTGCAGAGAATAAGCCTTTATTATTTTAAAACATAATTTTGTTTGACAGGTATGTTAAATCCTTTCTCCTTACTTCACTGCAAGCATATTTTATAAAATGATCCAAAGGAAGGGACAAAGATGGTACAAAAATAGATAGTATTGTACTTGACCAGCTTTGCCTGCAGGGCTGCCACTGGGGAAGAAGACATGCCTGCAAGTTACCAAACATGTTCAAACTCCATGGCTGTTACAGTCATTCCCCTCCCCGTTGGCCTTAGGCCTTAAACCTCCCCACCTGGCTCTGTGGTAAGAATCAAAGTAATTAGCTTAGGCACCTAGGAGTTAATTGGCAATACCAGCCCTATGACTTTCCTCATAAAAGGAAGAAGGAAACACGGAGGAGGAAAAGGATATTGTAGTTTAAGTGATGGGAGAGAGGAATAAAAGGGAAAAAGAAAGGCAGGACAAGATGATCCTCCTCACTGTGCTTGTTCATTCACACCAGATGCTGAATTCCTTTCTGTAATCAGTGAATTGTCCTGTCATTAACATAAAATTAACTTCATATGGTCTTGGCTAAGAGCTTTAAGATATGTAAGTATGGAACTAGACTCTTAAAAAGCATATGGAACACCATATGTGGTTTTCCACATGTGAGAATCTTCTCTGGTATAAATATAGTTATGGTTACATAGCATAATATTCTGCTCCGTGAATATACTTACCCTAGATGTAACTGTGCTCTCAGAAGCAGTGTCCCTGTATTGCTGTGGTGCTCTTCCTCAGTTAATGTATCTGGCTTCTGCCAGGGAGGGTTTTCTAACAGCAGATACTTGCAAACAGAAGTGGTTTTGCAAGGTAAAGCACTACAGCAAGAAAGGTAAGGGACTCAGCATGGGCTAGTAGATTTGGTTTGAGGGAAGGTTTGGAAATTTAGTTACAACATCAAAATTACATACATTCATGTCAAGATAAATGAGTCTCAGTTTAGCCACCTTATTTTTTGTTAATGAGGACACCTGTACACCATAACAGTCTGCTAAGGACTTGTGCTTGCTTAAAAGCAATAAATATCTCAGTGTCTTTAACACAATTATCTTCTGCTGTAATCGTTGAAAGGGAACTCAGTGTCTTTGGGAATGATACTCATCTTTACAGGAACAGAACAACTAAAATAGCTGAGTGTGTTGGTAAATCTCAGTTCAAGTGTATCAAATAATGCCTATGCAGTAATTGGGATGTAACAGTTGCTATTAGCTGCCTTTGATGTCTGAATTTTTAAATACAGAATGATGACTGAAGGTGACCTTGAATGTCTATCTGATTCATTTTGTAGTGTCAGCTTGTGATTTTTAATATCCAGAACAAGTCTAACAATGGAAAAATAGTTTCTTCTTGACCAAAAAACTTCCCCATTCATTAATATGAAATAGTTTTCAGATGAAATTCTTATACCCTGGGCTGCTCAGGTCCAGGGTTTTGGGGCTTCAAGTCACATACATGAGGCAGCATCATGACTGTTCTGTAGTTGGGTAAAAGACCTTCAGGAAAAATGAAATCATGGAATTGATGTTGATATTTCCTTTAAAATCATAATGTAGACAGTCATCATGCAATGAATAAAATCATTGTTTGATAAAAATCACTGTGACCTGAGGGAGTTCATCAAAATGTCACCTATTCCACTGAAGCTTGGGTACAACCAAAGATTTGATTTTTTTAGAAAAGTAAATATTTGATACCATTTCAGTAGATGCTACATACTAGCAATACTGCTTATTATATATTTATAAAGATACGATTGTATCCTAATAACTCATATTTTGTGAATAAATTACACATCTAAAATATGCCTGATATTTTTGTCACTAACAGCTTTACATTGTTTAAGTGGTTAGGGAGTAGTAAGAAACATTGAGAATGGTAAAGATTAACTTTGCTATTCAAACCATTTCTAAGGAAAATGTCCTTTTCTGTTTTTGTCATTACCGGCTAATATCAGTCATTGTCTTTTAACACTAGCTTTTAAGAAATGTCCCGGAAACTTCTATAAAACGACTAGCGTTTGCTGTTGTCTGAATAAGAAAGCGAGTGAAGAGAGAGAACTGGGCTGTGTCCAAGCAGCGGCAGCTCCAGCAGGTAGCAGCTCCGTAGCGCAGAGCAGCGAGGGGTGCTTTGGTGCCGGGACACGGGGCAGTGACGCGGAGCGGATGCGCTCGCAGGGCTGAGGGCTGCGGTGGTGCATTGTGCAGAGCACGGCTGGAGGTGCCCGATCAACGTGAGGCAGCCTTTGTGCTGCTGCTGCTGCTGCCGCCCAGTTCCGCTCCTGGCCCCGGCTGTGTCGCCCTCCTGCCCTAAAGTCATTCAGCAACGTGCAAGTTGGGTTTCAGAACCTA